>PVLD010009465.1:22603-65052 GCA_004027595.1 Dinomys branickii | reverse complement strand
ATTTAATATATATTAATTTAATATATATTTAATTTAATATATATTTAATATATATAATAATTTAATATATAATTTAATGTATTTTTTTCAGGCTATCCTTAAATTCACTGTGTAACCCAGGCTGACCTTGAACATGCAGCCATCCTCCTGCCTCAGCTTCCCAAATGCTGGGATTACAGGAGTGTGCTATCATGCCCCACTACATTTGGTTCATATGTTTCTTTTTTTAAATTTTATTTTAGAGCTGAGCGTGGTGGCGCACCCCTGTAATCCTAGCACTCAGGAGGCTGAGGCAGGAGGATTGTTGCAAATTCAAGACCAGCCTGGGGCTACAAAGTGAGCTCAAGGCCAGCCTGAACTGCATAGTGAGACTTCAGCGTTCAACATGACCAGAGTACATATTGTTAATTTAAAAAAAAATTTTTTTTTTGGTACGGGGAATCAAACTCATCACCTTGCACTTGCCAGGCAGGTGCTTGTGGCACTGAGCTATATCCCTGGCCCCAATTTTTTAAAAATTTTTAAGAAACTGTTTTTGTTCTGGGTTTTTTTTTTTCCTGTTTTGTTTTTAAGAGACCAACCATGTTGTTCAGCCTGGTTCCAAACTCTTGTGCTCAAGCAATCCTCCTGCCTCAGCCTCCCAAGTAGCTGGAACTGCTGGAGTGTGGCACTGTGCCACAGTTCCTGCTTAAATGCCTGGGCCATATCAAGTGATGAAGGAAACTCCCCAAGGCCCTCTCGGGGAAGATGTGTAATAGGAAACTTTTTTTTTTTTGGTATTTTTGAGACAGTTTCACTGCAGTTCAGGGTGGCTTTGAACTCACGCTGTAGACCAGGCTGGCCTCGAACTCTCAGCGATCCTTCTGCCTCAGCCTCCCAAGTGCTAGAATTACAGGTGTGCGCCATCACGCCCGGCTGTGGGCCAAAGTTGAAGGAGAAGCTGGGGGAATCAGACCTGGAACTGGCCTCCAGGGTGGCCTCCAGGATATGGCCAGAGAATTGCTTAGAGATCTTTACAGATCTGTCACTCAAGCTAATAGGAGGCAGATGTTCCTTGACCCAACAAAAGTCCAAACTTAAGGCGCAGAAGGCGCGAGAATAAAATCACATTCTCACGCGGGACCCCTGTACGGTGCAGAGACGGCAGCGTGGCGTGCGGAGTGACACCCGCCGGTGCGCAGTGGCCGTGCGCGCGGAGCGCTCGCGTCCCGGTGACCCGCCCGGGCGAGCTCCAGAGCTAGCGCGGAGGCGGGGAGGATTCCTGCACCCGCGCCCCGCCAGCAGGGGGCGCAGCACCTCCCGGAGTCGCGGCCGGCCCGGGCGGGGACCCGGCCTCGCGCTCTGGCTGGCGGGGGCCCCGGCCCGGAGCTCAGGCCGCGTCCACGCCGCACCAGGCCCCCCGAAGGGCAGCGGCTCAGCTGGGGCCTCCGCCGGCCGTGACAGCGCCCGAGACCCGCAAGGCCGGGACCTCCGCCGGGCGCCGCTGGGGGAGGACGCGGCCAGGCGGGGGCAGCCTCGTCTCCGCGCCGGGCTCCGCAGCGGCTGCCGGCTGAATTCCCGCCCCTGAGAACGCTGAGCGGAAGCCGCAGTGCCTGGCCGGGGCAGTGCCAGCGAAACGGCGCCCGGAACAACTGTCCTGCTCATCAGTGCAGGTGTGACCTGCCTCACACCCTCGCGCACTTTTTATTTTCCTACAGCGGTGGGGTTGGGTTGCTTCACAGAAGGCCGCAGGGGGAGGCAATGAAGAACCGCGAGTCCATGTAGTCTGAGTACTGTGCTTGCTGGGTCTCATTTTGTGCCCGTGGGTGGAGGTGGCCTAGGGAGCTCAGGCTATGTTTGTGTGACCTCAGTAAAGCTGGAGGCCTAAAAGCTGGTATTTTTGTTATTTGTTGCTGTAAAACAAATTGCTCCAAACCCTAGCGATTTAAAATAACAGCATTTTGTAGGGCGTGGTGGTGCACACCTATAATTCCTGCACTCGGGACGCTGAGGCAGGAGGATCGCTGTGAATTTTAGGTCATCCTGGGCTACAAAGTGAGCTCAAGGCCAGCCTGAACTGCATAGCACGACCTTGTCTCAAAAAGACAAAAGTAAAATAAGATAAAATAAAAAGAGTAAAATGACTGCATTTTTCACCGCACACAGGTCAGGACTTTGGGAAAGGCTTAGTTGGACAGTTCTGGGTCTCAATGCTCCGCAGCAAAATTTCAGGCAGCGGTACAGGGCCACTTCTTGACTGGGGTTGCACGATCCACTTTTCTAAAAACGTTTTTATTGTGAAGCAAGTTCTCACTAAGTCACTAAATTGCCCAGGCTGGACTGAAACTTGTGGTCCTCCTCCCCCAACCTTCCAGAGGGCTGGCTTACAGGGCTGTACCCCGACTCCTGGTTTAAGGATCACTTCTAACTAGGTTCCGCCCGTGGCTGGCCGATCTTCCTGGCTGCGGGGAGCAGGCCTCAGCTGTTGTCCACGTGGACACCTCAGCCGGACTTGCAATTCGGCAGTGGATTTACCTGAGAACAGCGACCACAGGGAAGCCACAGGGAAGTGGAAGCCACAGGGAAGTGGAAGCCACAGGGAAGATTCTAGCATCAGAACCCTCCACCCTTCTGTTTCTGAAACACTGTCTCTTTCTTTTTTTTTTTGAGACAGGGTCTCCCTGTGCAGTTCAGGCTGGCCTTTAACTCACTTTGTAGCCCAGTCTGCCCTCCAACTCAGCAGTTCTCCTGCCTCAGCCTCCCCAGCGCTAGGATTGCGCCACCACGCCCCACCCTTTCTGCAATACTTTCTCATTCATGGTGCATCCCAATGGGATAAACGAGGTGGCACGAGAGTGGCGCTGCCAGCAGGCAAGGCTCTCTAGAGCCTTCCTGGAAGTTGGCTGCAAGGCCAGGCTCAGCACAGTGCCTCGCCCTGAGGACAAACCAGTTTGACAAAGAGCACTGGAAAGCAATGAACCCTTTACAGAAGTGTCTAGAAGAAGCTCAGGAGAAAGGAGCGGCACTGCAGGGAAAAGCCTAACGCTCTCCACATGCTTTGGTCTCCCCAAATCCCTACTCTGTGAGGGGGCTGAGCCCCAGACCCCTCCCCCAAACTTCACATGCATCCCGTGGGCTGCTTCCCGCCTCAGTGAGGAAGAGCAAGCCAACTTCTCTCAATCCTCAACTCTGCTCTCTACCTTGAAGCCCCAAGAAGCGGGTAGACAATCACCGATGCTGCCTTCATAAAAAGTGTGGGAGGAGGGAGGATTGTGAAGAATGGTGTGTTAACATTTATGACCACTAAGGCTAGAGAAAGAGCTCAGCGGCACAAGTGCCTGCCTGGCAAGTGGAAGGTCCTCAGTTCAATTCCTGGTACCAAAAATATAAAATAAAAAAATAAACCAAAAGAACAAAACAGCACTTGGGAGGCTGAGGCAGGAGGATCGTTGTGAGTTCAAGACTGGCCTGGGCTGCAAAGTGAACTCAAGGCCAGCCTGAACTGCATAGCGAGACCCTGTCTCAAAAAGACAAAAGGATAAAAAGCATTTATGGCCATCTAACAGCTACATCCTAAGAGCCTCATGGGGTGTCTAGATTAGAGTAGGTGCTCAATAAATAGTGTCAATTTATGAATGATAGCAGCAAACAAACTAGATGAAAATGTTGGTATTCGGTGATAGAACTATAGCCGTAAGTTTCCATATAGAACACAAAAATGTTGCAGTGCTATCTTTTTAAAAAATTCTTCATGAAGCTGAGCATGGTGGTACATTCCTGTAATCCCAGCACTCTGGGAGGCTGAGACAAGAGGATCAAACTTTCAAGCCCAGTCTGGGCAATTTAGTGACTTGCTGAGACTCTGTCTCAAATAAAATATAAAAAAGACGGGAGCTGTGCTTGGTGGCACTTGCATATAATCCCAGTACTTGGTAGGCTGAGACAGGAGGATTGCCTTGAGTTTGACGCCAGCCTGGGCTTCATAATGAGTTCAAAGCCAGCTCGAACTACAGAGCAAGACTTTGTCTCAAAAAAAATAGAGCCAGGCATGGTGGCGCATGTCTGTAATCCCAGCATTTGGGAGGCTGAGGCAGGAGGATCATTGTAAGTTCGAGTCCAGCCTGGGCTACAAAGTGAATTCAAGACAAGCCTGAACTGCACGGTGAGACTCTGTCTCAAAAAGATAAAAAAAAAAAAAAAAAAAGGAAAAAGGGCTAGAGATGTAGCTCAGTATAAAGGTCCTGAGTTCAAGCCCCAGGAATGCAAAATAGTACTCATTACAAGCCACGCGTGGTGGTGCACACCTGTAGTCCCAACACTTACACCTGGAACCTGAGGCAGGAGAATCTTGAGTTCTAGGCCAATCTGAGCATCTGGGAGTTCAAAACTAACCTGATTACATAATGAGACCCTGTCTCAAACAAAACAAAACAAAACAAAAGTTCCCGATAAAATAGGTAATGCTGCGCGTGCCCGCGCGCACACACGCACACGCACACATACGCACATTTGTGAGAGCACATGTCACATAGATGCAGCGCTGTCTTCTAAATAAGCTTTCTGAAAGTGGGGTCTGTGCTTTTCCATCCTTATATTCCCACAGCCCGGCCCGTCTGGCTCGGAGCAGCCGAGGGCTCCGTCAGTTTATCCAATATTTACGACCTGCGGCTTTGGGGCCGCTCCGTCTGTTAGCACGCTTCATCCTCCCGGGGGCCGCATGAGGTCACGGACTTCTTATCCTGAGTCTGGCTGGAGCTTGGGTCCCCACTGGAAGTCACCGAGTGAGAGCTGGAGTATGGGGACCCGGCAGTCTCATGCTGGCCCCCACGGCCTCCCTGCACCCCTTCTGTGGCTTGGGACCCTGAATTAAAGCCGCGGAGATGCTGGTCGACACTCCTCATGGAAGGCTGTGGGTGGACACCGGACACAGCATGAAGACTCTGAGGAAGTCCTGGGATGCGTGTCCCTGACTCAGGAGAGGACAGGAAGTGGCCAGGCCTCTGGCGTGTGAAGGGATAAAATCCGTTAGAAAAAAATCAAATCAGCAAACACAAAAACAGGCAGCTGCAATCATGTTCACAGCAAAACGGAAACCCAGGGCCGGGTGTGGTGGCACACACCTGTAATCTCAGCACTCGGGAGGCTGAGGCAAGAGGATCTCTGTGAGTTTGAGGCCAGCCTGGCTTACATAGTGGGACCCATTCTCAAAAAAAACCCCAGAAACCCAGTGAGGGCTGATGGATCTGTCCCCAGACCTCCACAACCTGAAGCTGGGTAGGCACAAATTGGGGGCGGGGTCCTCTCTCTCTGACTAAAGTCACCAAGCGCTGGAGTTGTAGATAGACTCCTCTGGATGCTACTATTTAAAAATCACCAAGGGAAACAAGGAAGTAACACTGCTTTTTGAGGAACCAGCTAATGGAAATTTTTCTAAAATAAGCACTGCAGCTTTAGCTTCAGCAGGTTCGTGACGTCCCTCCCAGTCCCTGCTGTGTCCACAGTGCTCAGTGTCACAGAGAAGCACTTGCAGCCTTCAGGGTATGGAAACTGCGTAAGGATTGCAGCAGTTTGAAAAGAATGAGAACAAAGCCAGGTGTGGTGGTGCTTGTCACCCCAGCACTCTGGGAGGCTGAGGCAGGAGGCTCGCGAGCCTGGGCAATTTAACAACTTAATGAGACCTTGTCTCAAAAATAAGTAAATAAATTTTGAAAGAGAGGTTGGGGCTGGGAATGTAGCTCACAGTGAAGGCTCTGGATATGTTGAAGAGAGAGAGAGAGAGGGAGAGAGAGAGAACCAAAAGCTTTCACAGAGCCTCTGCTTCCCAAATAAGTGCCAGAAGGTGGGCACAACAAGGAGGGGGCTCGGGAGGGGGGCCTGTGGGGGCCGCCTGGGCTGGATTTCAGCTCTGTGGCTTAGGTGCTGCGTGGTCCCCACGGGACACCCTCACTTAGGTCCCACCCCGCCTGTCTGGAAAGGAGAGGCTGCGCTGGACATGGAGGCCCCGAGCCCAGGACCCCGAAGTCTCGGGGAGCGGTGGTGGGCTGGGGAAGGAGCCGCCTGCCGCCCCAGCCTGGAGGGGACAGGGATGAGGGCTGCCCATGCAGTGTTCTGTTACCTCTACCCCAGTTCCTTTAACCTTCCCTTTCACTGTGTTGTGTGCATTTTCCTAAGCAGCTCAGATGCTTTCTGGAATGAAGTAGGGATGCAAAGCTAGCCTTCTTCTTCTTTTTTTTTTTTTTTTTTGTCTTTTTGAGACAGGGCCTCGCTATGCATTTCAGGCTGGCCTTGAGCTCACTTTGTAGCACAGGGTGGTCTCTTAACTTGAAACAGTCCTTCTGCCTCAGCCTCCTGAGTGCTGGGATTAGAGGTGTGGGGCCACGCCTGGCCAGGACGTATTTTAGAGGTACAGTTTTATGTGCTGTCCAGGTGGTGATGGCACTTGGGTTCGGAGTTCTAGCCTGCGTTCTTCACATCTGTCATCTGGGGAGAGCACTGAAAGCCACAAGGTGGGGCCCCTCTCCACCCTCACCCAAACAGGCCACCGCAGGCCCGGCCCCTGGTGCTCCTGAGAGGGGTCTGCACAGAAGCTGTTGGTCCTAAGACCTCTCTCTGCAGTCAGTGTGCCCTTTGCTCCTGAAGTTCCAGGACCCCTCCGGGCAGATCCAACATATCTGTTCACAGACACCCAGCAGTGTTTTTGTGGGCTTTATTTTATTTTTAATATTTCATCAAAAGCAATGCTTATTATCCTAGCACTTGGGAGGCTGAGACAGGATGATCACTGTGAGTTTGAGGCCAGCCTAGGCTACATAGTGAGTTCAAGGATAGTCTGGACTATATAGCCAGACCCTGTCTCAAAAAAAGAAAGAAGGAAGGAAGGAAGGAAGGAAGGAAGGAAGGAAGGAAGGAAGGAAGGAAGGAAAGAGGTTTTTGCTAGCACTGAGGAGGCAGAGGCAAGAGGATTGCTGTGAGTTTGAGGCCAGCCTGGGCTATATAGTGAGTTCAAAGCCAACCTTGAACTATATAGTCCTTGTCTCAAAAGGAAAAAAAAGACAAGTAATTTCTTAGTCTATAAATGCAGACAATCCACATGCTAAGCAGGGCCCTCCCTCCCCCCTCCAGAGTCTGGTGTCCCGGGCCAACCCCTGTGAACATCTGTGGACTCCCTGCCTCTGTGCTGGTTCCGTGCATCTCTCTTCCTGTAGCCTCCAGCACACAGGGAGCCACACTCCCCTGAGAACTTGCTAGTAGCACTTCGAGCCAAAGAACAGACCCTCTAGGACTCATCTTGAGAAATTTGGTATAGAAAGTTTGACCTCACAGCAGCAACTTTTTAAAAGACAACTTATATACAGCAAGGCTGGCCTCAGACTTATGATCCTCCTTCCTGAGCCCCCTGAGCATTGGGATTTCAGGAATGCACCACCATGCCTGGCTCGCTGCAATATTTTTAAACAAGGGCTGGGGTGTACGAACTGGGGCTATGTCTCAGTGGTACAGTGCATGCTTGTAATTCCAGCACTCTGGGAGGCTGAGGCAGGAGGCTCACAAATTCAAATCCAGCCTGGGCAACTTAGCAAGGTCCTGTCTCAAAATATAAATAAATAAATATAATCTCGTTTAATTTTAAGCTTGGAATGGATATTTTGGCCCAAGCCACACAGCTACTCTGTAACAAAGCCAGGATTTGAAGCCTGGTCCATTTGTTTTTTTGTTTTTTTGTCTTTTTGAGATAGGCTCTTGCTTTGCAGTTCAGGCTGGCCTTCAGCTCACTTTGTAGCCCAGGCTGGCCTCAAATTTGCAATGATCCTCCTGCCTCAGCCTCCCGAGTGCTGGGATTACAGGCGTGCACCTCCACACCAGGCATAGCCTGGTCTATTTGATGCCAGAGATTTCAGCAGTGGCTGCAAATGCCAGCCGCACTGGAACTGGTTCCCACAGCGGTTAGAAAGTGGGCCATTTCCACAATCAGCAAGACAGGCTTCCCGTCATGGATCTTGCTTGTTTGCAACTGGGACCTGGACTCGATTCCTTAAGGTCCACCGCGTGCTTTGCGAATAACGGGCTGCTGAATTCGTGTTTGAAGAATTCTTCAGACTCTTCGAGGATGAATCAACCTTGCACATTTGTTTCCCAAACTTGCCTCTGTGAGTCATCTGTGACACACGTTGCAAACCAGGCTGTCGTCCGACTACCGGTCGTGCCCTGATCAGCTGCTTTCGATCTTGGTCTAGATACCCTACATATTATTATCACCTCCCCTCGGTGAACTAAAGGGCAGCCAGTTTAGATTCAGCATTCTGCTGTGCTAGAGCACGCCTCAGCCACAGCCACAGCCTTACTGCCTTCATTCTCTGCGCGTCAGCTGCGTCCTTCGGCCTCCAGGGGGCAGCAATGAGCCGCATGTGCGTTCTCTGGGGCTGACCCTTGATTTTTTTTGTTTGTTTGTTTTGTTTTTTGGTCTTTTAGAGACAGGGTCTCGCTATACAGCTCAGGCTGGACTTGAGCTCACTTTGTAGCCCAGGCTGGCCTCGAACTCGTGCCTCAGCCTCCCTAGTGCTGGGATTACAGGCGTATGCCACCACATCCGGCATGACCCTTGAGACTTTCCCAGACTTTCATAAGAAAACAAAATACCCACAGGGGCCC
Organism: Dinomys branickii; assembly: GCA_004027595.1. Lineage (NCBI taxonomy): Eukaryota > Metazoa > Chordata > Mammalia > Rodentia > Dinomyidae > Dinomys > Dinomys branickii. The sequence continues at coordinate 56,424 of PVLD010009465.1, read as the reverse complement.
AGAAAGGAAGCAGATACTACACATGCTTTCCTCACTAGGTTGAAATGTGACCTAGAATTGTCTGTGAGGCAGCGTGCCAGTAGGAACTCAGGCTCTAGCTGGGCACGGTGCCACACGCCTGTAATCCTAGCACTCAGGAGGCTGAGGCAGGAGGATTGTTATGAGTTCCAGACCCGCCTGGGCTACAGAGTGAACTCAAGGCTAGCCTGAACTGCATAGCAAGACCCTGTATCAGACATAAAAAAAAAAAAAAAAAAAGGAATTCAGGCTCTGAATTCAAATAGACACAAGTTCAAATCCAGAGTCAAGGGGCTGGGGATGTAGCTCAGTGGCACAAGCGCCTGCCTAGCAAGCACAAGATCCTGAGTTCAATTTCTGCACACACAAAAAAATCCAGAGTCAAACGAGTGTCTGAAGAACACCTCCCATCTTTGTGGCCCTAACAGGCCTCAGTTCATCAAGCCTCAATTCCCTGTTCCACATAACAGAATGATAGCAGTGTAGCAAGGTTGTTGTGAGCGTTGTCGCAAACGGTAAAAAGTTAGCTGCTATTAGTACTTCAGCCGTTCCTGCTGCTCTAGCTAAAGACCGGATCTCATTAAATCTTCAGGGAAGGCAGAATCTACTTTCTTCCGTAAGTAGTTAAAGCTTCCTAGTACACCGTATCTCAAAAAGACAAAAAAAAAAAAAAAAAAAAAAAGCTTCCTAAACAGGCATTCATCTGGTCCGCTCAGGTACTTTTTCTGTTTTCGGTACTGGGAATCAAACTCAAAACCTTGCGCTTGCCACGCAGGCGCTTGTGCCGCAGAGCTGCATCCCCGCCCCAGAAGGTTACTTCATGTCCTGACAGACACCTGAAATGTCCCCCAAGACTCATGCATCAAGAGAGAAGGTGCAGGGTGGTTGGGTCATGGTGCTCTGTACCCAGCGGTGGATACCTTCAGGCACGACTCACAGACAACGGGCCGCTAGGGGGCGGGCCCGGCTGGGAGGGCCGGAAGGGTGCCCCTCCTTCCCCGGGTTCCCCTTCTCCCCGCTTCCTGCTCACCGTGGTGTAAGCCACTTTCCTCCCTGCAGCCCTTCTGCCCCGCCTCGCTGCCGTGCTGCTTCTGCTTCTGCCTCGGAGCTGGGCCGACAGACCGTGAACTGAGACCCTGCGCCCAAGTAAACTGCCCTTCCTTTAGGGTGTGGTGTCAACATTTTGTCCCAGCAATGACGGAAAGGATTAAGAGGCCTCACAAAAGCAAACGCACATCCTCCCTCCAACAGTGACGGCGCAGCGACAGTTCGCTGGGCCCTTCCTGCGAGCTAAGAGCTCGACGTGGGTTCTCTCCTTCCCTCGCGCCTGTAGCCCACGCGGCCTTTTGCAGAGGGGAAGCAGAAGTGCGGGCGGGTAGGAAACGTGCTCAAAGCCTCCGGGGTAGTCCGGGAAGGAGCGCAGGGCTGGAATCCCGCAGTGTGGCTCGCAGCCGAATTCCGGATCCCGGAGCTCTGGAGGACGCTGAATGAATGGACTGTGCTGGTGCCTCGCACACCTCTCCTGGGCAGCACTGTTACAGGCCAAGGCCTGCGGCAATGCTGTTTGATCCGGAAGCTTGAACACCACCGAGCTCCCTCTGTCAAGGGGTCAGCGGCCCTGGCAGCGAGCGAGGGGCCCGTCCCCCCGCCAGAGTCTTTCCCAGCTCCTACTCTCTGCTCTCCGGCGCCGGGCTCCCGCTGTGGGCGTCAGGGGGAGCCCCTGCGCCGTGGGGTGGCCCTTTGCAAAGGCTCTCCTTTGAGGTGCACTTAGCTTGTAAACGCCTGGCGCCCGCGATGGGAGAAGAAACACCTCCCAGGTCCTTTTAGGCCCCCTGAGCCCCACCCGGAAGCACAAACTGAGCCTCCTCCTCTTCCTCATCTCTTCCACGCATTGTGTCTTTCCCACTGGGAACGCAGCGCCCCACAGCGCGTGTAAAGACACGATCCTCGCCCTGGACATGAAGACTGTGTCGCAAAGGAAATTGCAGCGTTGAGGTTTTTTTGCTTCTTCCTGGCAGAGAAAAACCCCAACTGCTGACAAACCTCAAGGCAATAGCCAAAGGATGCTGGAGGGAGCTGGGCAGCAGAGGGTGGAGCGCGGACAGAAGATCGATCGCGAGATGTCTGGGGCACAGACACCCAGAGGCCGGAGGACGGGAGGGAGAGAAGGCTTGTGCAGAACAGGGATGCTTGAGGCCAGCGTGTTGTCCCGTGCCACCAGGCTGCTGGGGCAGGTGAGGTGGACACAGAGATGTGTGGGGCGGGATCTGAAGAGAGGGCTCCTGTGTCCTAAAAAGGTAGAAAGAAACTCTTGCAAAATAAAAGCAAATACAGAGCGAGGCATGGGCATGGTGGTACACACCTGTAACCCTAGCACTCGGGTGGCTGAGGCAGGAGGATCACTGAAAGTTTGAGACCAGCCTGGGCTACACAGTGAGTTCAAGGCCAGCCTGAACTTTGTAGCAAGACCAAAAAGAAAAGGTGGATTTTATTGTATATAAATTATGACCCATAAATCTAATTTCAAAGTAAAGTTGCAGGAGGTACCAGACATCACACAGTACAACTCAGCTATTTACGAAGAGAGAAAGCCTGGCGCACTGGGCCCACCTGTAATCCTGGCGCCCTGGAAGGCTGAAGCAGAAAGATTGCAAATTGGAGCCCAGTCGAGCGATTTAGCTATTTATGGAGACCCAGCCTTAAAGATATAAAAAGGCTGGGAGGGAGGGAAGGAGGGACAAACCCTTTATTCTCTTGAATGGATGTAAACGGCTCATATTTTCATTCGCTTAAACTTCACAAATAAAGAAAGCCAGTCTCGTCTGTTATAAATTAGTTTAAATGAATTCCGTCTCTTTTGCACAAATACTGAGTCTAAGCCCTGCCTGGACTGTTACCACCTCCCCACGCATGGCCCCTCCCTGTCTGAGGCAGGAGTGCGGGGCGGGGCAGGCTGGCTGGGAAGTGGGCTTAACTGGTTCATTAGGAGACGCATGCGCAGAGCCGTTCCCACAGCTGTGGACGGCTGGGAGGTTTCCCACGGAGCAGCCTAGACCAGAGCCAGCTCACGCTGTAGCCTGCCCCTTTTTTCCTGCTTTTTCCTCGCCCAGGTTCGCTCTGCAGAGCCTGTTTCTCTTCCTCCCTTTAATAAAGATAAAACCTTGCTACAGTTTGACCTTGTCTTGACCAAGTCTTCCCTCAGGACAGGAAGAACCTAGAAACCACCTCTAGAAGGAGACGCCAGCAGCCCCAAACTCGGGACACAACCACCTGTGCATTCCTGGGAGCTCTTAGGAACTTCTGGGTTTCTCCCGGGCCACAGTCAAGCCAGGGGGAAGCGGGGTGAGGTGGGGGACTCCCGGGTCCCGCTCCCAGACTGGACGCACAGAGGTGCTGCCTGGCTCCGTGTGGAGGGCAGGGGAGCCCTGCAAGGCTGCTGGGCAGAAGCGGGCGCCCTCGGTTCTTATCTCCGGCCGCTGTCAGCCGCTGTAGCATTTGTGGCTGTGCGCACCACCTCTGGGGTTTGGCATGGGCGAGGGCAGTGGCACCTGAGGCAGCCCCCACCCCCGCTCCCTCCCGGCCGTGTGTGTCCTCTGTGTTCCCCAGGCTCTGCACCTGCAGGGCCTTCAGGTGTTAGGTAGTCGTCCCTACGGAATGTCCTAGCTGGCCTGACAAGGGGCCCTTTAAAGTAACACAGTCCCTCAAATGAGTAGAACCCTCATCACTCAGATGTGCGACACAGGCTCCCCTTTCTTCCCCCCCAGCCTCTTCTTTCCGTTTCTGACCCACTCAGGCACTCAGATCAGAAGGTGCGCCCCTCCTCAGCCTCTTCTTGTATTTTACCTTGCGCATCTCACGTGTCACCGTCCCTTTTTCCTGCTTCTACCACACCACGTCCTGTCCCTGCCTCCCTACTCCAAGCTGCATAACAGTGGTGTGTGCCTGTGATGCTAGCAGTCAGGGAGGCTGAGACAAGACTATTGTGGATTTAAGTCTGATCTGGACAGTGTAACAATTTACTGAGTCTCTGTCTCAAAATGACACCACACAACAAACAACAGACTGGGACACTGCTTAGTGAGAATGCTCTGAGTTCAGTCCTCACTGACACACACACACACACACACACACACACACACACACATTTCTCTAGGTCCCTGGGCCAGTGTGCCATGGCCCCTGCCCACCTCCAAAGACCAGTCTCCTTCCTCACTGGGCAGCATCTCTGCTCCAGCCCCAGGCCGGGGCCTGGCTGTGCCCCTGGATGTGCTGTTTGATTCTCATGTCCCTCCCCACCTTCTTGTCTTTTTTTTTTTTTTTTTTTTTGGTCTTTTTGAGACAGGATTTTGCTATGCTGCCCAGGCTGGCCTCGAACTCACAAGGACCCTCCCGCCTCAGCCTCCGGAGCACGGGGATCACAGGCGTGCGCCGCCACAGCGGGCTCTGTTTTTCATCTCGGAGAGTTCCTCCCGCTCCAAGTCTTTCTGCTGTTTTTCTTTCCAATCAGATTTTATTGGTACATTTTAGGTATACATAATAATCACATTCATCACAGAGAATTTGTACCTGAACATAATATAACTTGTTTCTTTTTTTCCAATTCTCCTCCCCCCCCTTCAACCCCTTCTCCCTTCTCCATTTCAAAACCTTTTTTTACACTTTTCCCTTCTTTACTCAGTTTTAAAACTTTTCCTTCTTTCCTTTCCCTCTCTCCACTCGAAGTCTTTCTAAAGTCTCCAGTGTAGCTGGGCGTGGTGGCGCACGCCTGTAATCCCAGCACTCGGGAGGCTGAGGCAGGAGGATCGTTGCGAGTTTGAGACCAGCCTGGGCTACAAAGTGAGCTCAAGGCCAGTCTGAACTGCATAGCAAGACCCTGTCTCAAAACAGACCAAAAAAAATTTTTTTAAATAAAAAATGTGTATTATAAAAAATAAATGGCCTCTGTGCTTTGAGTTAGCATGGTTCCAAGTTGTTCTATGAGGGCACTGGGGACATAGACGGAGTCAGTGCCAGGCTGCAAACCTGGAGTCAGTGATAGGCAGTAGTAACCTCAGTTTCCCTAGGAGGCAGCGCACAGCTTGGCTCAAGCCAGTTCAAGGCTAAATACTGATGAGCAAGAGGCCTTGGTGGTGACTAGGTTCAATGTTTGTCTTTTTCCAGTGAGATCGCAGTTGGTGACAACAACTACACCTGATTCCCTGACTGTTTAGCAGGGCCACAAGCCACAGGGGAGGAGTCCAGGCAGGTCGGCTGAGTGTGGGCAGGGCTGAGTGAGAAGTTGCTAGAGGTGGAAACTTAAGTCAGGGCCTGGTATAACTATGCTCGAGCTGGAAAATGGGTCAACTCCACAAAGGGTGTTTTGTGAAAACGCTTGTCCGTATCCCCTGGGCGATGGGAATGGTGTTACAATGTCAGCAGGTGCAGCTGGCACCTGAGTGCTCACAGCAGTGCTGTGGAATAAATTTAAATACAGGCCTCATTTATTTCCACCTGATTTGCTTGAGGCTCAGCCAGTGTATCCAGCCTGACCACGCTCCCATAATCCCACAGGTGGGGGGTTTTACTTGTACTTTCTGACTGAAAAAGCAGCCGTCCCGATGAAGCCCTCCTCTTATTACCTCCCGGAGACGCAGCAAAGGGGGTAGAAAGAGTGTGCGGCGGGCGTGATGGCACATGGCTGTCATCCTAGCACTTGGGAGGCTGAGGCAGGAGGATCATTGTGAGTTCGAGACCAGCCTGGGCTACAAAGTGAGCTCAAGGCCAGCCTGAACTGCATAGTGAGACCCTGTCTCAAAAAGTAAAAAAAAAAAAGGGTGTGTGGCAATGTGGCCGGCGCAGAAGGGCATGACTTAGGGGCAGCCATGTGACAGCCCCAGCCTCAGCTTCTGAACAACAGCAAAAGAAGTGGCAGCCCTGGCCGAGGGGTAAATGTGCTCCAGGAGCCAGAGCACCAGCGCCCGAGCGCCTGTCCTGCTCCTTAGAAGGTGCGTGAGCCCGAGAACTCACTGAGTGCCCCACACCTCTCAGCCCCTCCTCTCCGGTCCCTGCTCTCCGTGTGACACTTGGACCGTGCCTGGCACATACCTAACAACCCCAAAGGGCAAGCGGGTGAAGACGCCAAGCAGGGACCTGGCACACTGCACCCTGGGGTCCCTGTCCACTCCCCTTCTAGAAGGAGCCCAAATCCTGCTCATCTGAACCAACTCCTGGGGGCTGTGCATGACCTTGACCGGAGGGCTTCAGCCTAGCTCTTGGGTGACTTTCGATGGACTTGGAGAAACCAAGTCCTCCCTTTCTCCTCTCCAGCCCTGGCATGTTTACTCTTCTGCTCGCTTACAGGAGCCCCCACGCGTCCACACCCCACGCAAGAAGCCGAGCCTGCTCTTCCACGCCCAGCCTCCATGCCCACCCCCGCGCCCCAGGAGTAAATCAGGAGGGCCTGGCCCTTCCGGGAGCAGCCGGGCTCTCCCCTGGCTCCACCCACAGAGCTGTAATCCGCACAGTGGCCCAGGCCCGGGCTCTCGAAACCTCTCCGAGTCCTGTTTGGACCTGTCAGCTCGTGGGCTTATTAGTCTCAGCTAGCTTGCAGGACACACCCCAGGCTCAGAGAGGCCTCAGCCCTGGGCCGGGGGGAAGCGGGCAGGAAAGATAAGCGCCAGACCCTGAATTTAGAAGAAAATGAGGCAGGGTTCTGCTGGCAGTAAGTTGAACAGAAAGACAGCAAAGGTCTATGGGTCCTGATTGTGTGTCACTTAGAAACTTTCTGCTTTGGCAATGCCAGGCCCAGGATCCTAGGCTGAGAAGAGGCCTCAGAATTCATCTAGGCCCAGTCTTCCTTTACCAAAGCAAGGGGCTGTCTCCATTGCATCCAGGCAGATGCCCGCCATGCCCTGCCCAGTGTGCTCTGGAACGGAGGTGCCCTGCCCTGCTAGGGCCACTCTCCCCTCAAGGGCTGGATGTGCAGCTTCCGGACCTTTGGCCCAGGGCATAGTGGTCGGTAGGAGCTGTTACTGCCCACTCCTCCCCAGGCTGCTCCGGCTCGGCAGCTTCACACTTCCTCACAGCCTTGTCCCCAGGCCCTTCTCCCAGGTCCACAGAAAAGCAGCAACATCAAAGCCACAAGGCTTAGCAATATCCATGGTGTGGCAGCATGAGCCAGGTGCGGGCTGGGTGGGGACGGAGGTGTCACACCTGGCCTCTGATCTCAGGGAGCTGACCGTGAAGGAAAGAAACACAGGTGGACTCTCATGGCCACAGGCCAGCAGCAGCCACTGCCGTCTGCCGGACCTTCATCAGCTGGGTTATCTAAAGGCTGCAAGGGTTTGTCAGGAGGGAATCAACAGGTTCTCTAATTGACCATGGTGACGCTTGCACTAGTCTGACTATAGTAAAACCCAGCAAATGATCCACTAACTGGGCGAACTGGATGATATGTAAATTAATCTCAAAGCCCTTTAAACGTTTGAAAGTGTAACATTTAAATAAAATATGTTTTCTCTTCCCACCTTGAAAAATATTCATTCATGCTGGGCTTGGTGGCACGTGCCTATAATCCCGGTACTCAGGAGGCTGAAGCAGGAGGATCACTGTGAGTTTGTGGCCAGCCTAGGCTACATAAGCAAGTTCAAGGGCAGCCTGAATTGCATAGCGAGGCCCTGTCTCACACAAACAAACAAGCAAGCAGAATATATATACATCCTCATAATGATCTGGAAGTCCAGGTTCAAAGCAGGAGTTTTGTGTCTCTGGAGTTCCATGAGGCAACGTGGCAGCACATCATATCCTTCTCCATGTGTCCTGAACCTTAAGAGGCCTGTGACGAGCTGGGTTCGGGAGTGCATGTCTATAATCCCAGTACTTTGGAAGGCTGAGGCAGGAGGATTGCAAATTCCAGCCCAGCATGAGTGGGCAATTTAGCAAGTTATGGGACTCCCTCGTCAGGGGTCTGCCCTTGAGAGGTCAGACCCAGAGCTGACACCACCACAGGCCTATGCAGATAAGGGGCCTTCTGACCAGGGAAATCTGGTTGGGCCAGCACATGCCCATCCTATAGAACACTGCGGGATGCTGGGACTGTCCTATGTCTACATTGTCCACTTAGCTGCAGGTGACCACTGAGCACTTCAATGTAGCTAGTTTACCTGAAGAACTGAACTTAAAATTTTTAAGTTTAATAAATTATTTACTTATTTACTTATTTTGGAGTACTGGAGATTCAGTGCAGGACCTCTGCCCTAAGCTACATTTATACCCTTTTTTTAAACGTTTAGGTTTTTTTTTTTAGTGTTTAAATGTTTAGTTTTCACCTTTTTTTGGAATTCTGTATGGTTTCTATTGTTTTTGTTATTTTGTTTCTTCGTTTTTAAGTGGCCACCTCTGCCTAGTGACTACCATACTGGATAGCACAGGCCTGGGTCGGGCGGTGCTCTCTCTCCTGGGCAAGCACTGTGGACTCTGCTGACCTCACCCCGCCGAAGGGAGAGGTCAGGAAGAGGATCAGAGCAGCTCCCAGGACCAGGGCACTCGTGCAGAGGGTGAGAGACTTGTTCTCAGAAGAAAACTTCCATAAAAGGAAGCCTGTTCCTTCTGGCCGGCCTTGGGCCTCCTGGTCCCAGAGGAGAGGAGACAGATGGCTGAGGGCTGGGGAGGAGGAATAATCTCAGGGTACCTCAAAGAAGTCCTCCTGAGAGCTGTTCAGGGGCCTGTTTCACACGTGAAGCCTGCTGTGGTAGTTTGGGCCTGCTAGGCCAGTGGGTCTTGGCAGAAAGAGCTGGCTCTTATTTTTTCTTGAGGCCATGTGAACGGGGCAGGCTGTGTGCATAGTTTCCATGGCATAATCTGGCTCTAAAGCCCTGTGTGTCTGTGCGGGAGGGACAAGGAGGGGCCTCATCACAGCCCTACTCAGCACGGTTCCTGGAGCAGGCCCAGGAGGCCCATTCCCTCCCCCTTCCTGCAGGGTCCCCGTCCCGGCCGTGGGCAGAGGGGGCTGCGCCTGCTGCCGGAGCTTTGGGAAGCACATTTGGTTGCTGATGGGGCAAGGGCGTTGGCTCTTTCCAATGCCTGAACATGAGGTAGAGGAAAGATTATTGTCAAGCACTGGGGCCTGGCTGACGCTCAGGCAGGGCACAGGATGTGAATTCATTGAGATGCAAAGCAGGGATAGGCCAACCCGGGCCTCCTGTCTGCATCACCACAGGCTCCCAACTACAACTCAAGCAGGGCCCATCCCTGAGAAAAACTCGAATAGGATCATTTCTCCAGAGCAGCTGAGCCCAGCTCCTGAAACACCTTTCTCAATTGGATGGAAGAGTCCTCTGAAGAAAACAGCCCCTTGGCTAGCTTTCTAAAACTAGTTTCTCAGACAGGAGTCAGGGACACAGAGCAAAGACTGATTTTATTAAGCAACTACTAGGCACCAGACTGCACGTTTTACTATTCTGATTTCGTTGAGAACAACATAGATACCAGTGGACCTGACGTCAATTCGTTTGATCCTCACAGCCCTCTTACCTGTAATTTTGCCAAAACCACCCAGCCAGCAACTGTCTCAGTGGGGATTTGAACCAAAACACTGATTCCACGCCCCTGATCTGTAGCGCAGGTTTCACCAAGACTTTCTGGATGTGGGTGTTGTGAGGCTGCCTTCCGAGGCCTTCCAAATGGTTCCACAGCCCTGAGATACCCAGCTCGTCCCAGAACTGCCCCCTCTGCCTCTTGCCCTTCTCTGCGATGGCCCTTTGGGGTCCCTCAGGCTGGAGTCCCCTAGGGGCTCTGTCTTCACAGAGCAGCTGTTGCTTTGCCTGTTTTGAGTGTGTTGTGACGGTGCTGGGTGGCAGCCTGAGACAATCAGGCCTTTCTGGGAGGCAAGCTGTGCCGAGAGTCTGAGGACACAGGCTGCACACACAATGCCCTCTGTCTCCACCAGGGCAGAAAGGCGCATTATTGCAGGTCTGGTGACTCGGGTTCCACCGGGCGTGATGTTTACGGTCTGCACACCCTCCAGAGCACCTCCCTGGCCAGGGGGATGGCTGGAGGCTGGGCAGGGAGGGACACTCGGTCTTTCCCCCTGGAGTCCGGGCCTCCTCTCCCAGTCAGACTCGTCCCATCCCCCATCCCCACAGGTACCCCCGCACCCCCTTAGAGGCCACCCTCTCAGATGCTTCTGAGAAGAGCTAGGGACCAAGTTCCTGGCTAGGGACCCAGTCTGATGGTAAGGTCCTTGCTTAGCATGCCTGAGGCCCTGGGTTCATCCACAGCACTGCACAAATAAACAAAACAGTAAATTAACCAGGCGTAGTGGCGCACACCTGTAATCCCAGCACTCGGGTGGCTGAGGCAGGAGGATCGTTGTGAGTGCAAGGCCAGCCTGGGCTACAAAGTGAGCTCAAGACCAGACCTGTCTCAAAAAGACAAAAAAATAAAAAACAAACAGTGAATTGCTTCTGGGAAAGAACAGCACCAGACCCAACGGGCGAGTTTCTCTGTCGTGTACCTCTCCCAGTGTCTCCTGTTTGGACTTTGCAGGTTGGTGGTAATTTTGTCATCAGGAGTTTTGACAGACACCCTAACAGCTGTGTCCTTCATAACAATAACAGCCACAGTTTACTAAGCACTTAGCATGTGCTGACATCTGGCTAAAGCCAAGAATCCTTACAACCTCCTGGGGTCTGGGTCGCCTGTACTAGAACATCCTAAAAATCAGCCTCTGGGAACTTGAGACTTTGCCAAGACGGCCAAACTCCACACTGGAGCTGGAAGCCAGGCTCACTCACGGGTTTTTGACCATCTTGTCACAGCCCCTGTGTTTCTTTCCCAGGGCTTCCCTAACAAAGTCCCCAGCGCTGGGGGACTTAGAATGTGCTCCTTTACTGTCCCACTGTGCTAGAAGGTAGGAGTCTGAGATCAGACTGGGGCCCGAGAGAAAACTGGCTCCATGCCTGTCCCTCAGCCTCCGTCGTTTGCAGGTAACTTTTTGCTCCTCCGCTCATAGATCCATCATCCTGATGGTGCTTTTGTCCTCACAAGGTGTCTCTGAGTCCAAATTTCCCCTGACAGTCAGGAAACCGGTTGTATAGGATTACGACAGACCCTAATGAGTTCATTTAATTACCCACAACGACTATTTCCAAATAAAGTCACCTTCCCAGGTACTGGGAGGTTAGGGTGTCGCTTTTTGTTTTTTTTTTTTTTTTGAGTCAGGGTCTCATTTTGTAGTTCAGGAAGGACTTGAACTCACTATGTAGCCCCGGCTTGGCTCAGAGAGACAGACAGACAGACAGACAGACAGACACACACACACACACACACACAGCCTCAGCATCCTGCCAGGACAGCAAGATCAGCACAGAGTCTCCACTGCTACATCAACACCTGGGTCCCAGGAGAGGAAGCAGCCACCAGCATAGTATACTACCTGCCAAGGCCATGGCAAACCTCGGAGGAAATAGTCCCCATCTCCCTCCCCGATGGCCACAGCCTGCCAGCCTCCTCCCCCATCACCGTCCGCTCCCTTGGTCTCAGGGCCTCCAGCACTGAGTTAGGCAGAGGACAGGGCTGTCTCCGAGCACTGGTTTTGGTGCAGGGGGGGTTCTGTGGGGGACATCCCTGGCAGAGGAGCTACTGTGTTGTGGATTCTGTCACCCGCTTCCACCCAGGTTACTGACCTGGTGGGTCGCTGCTCCCGGTGGGCCTCCCCTGACAGCCCCACTCATCGGGGCCGGAAGGGGCTCCTGGGCAGACATAGGGAAGTTGGGGTTCTTCCTAGGTGGGCCCCCTGGGCCTTGGGGCGCACACTTACATGCATTTTACTACATGTTTAACAGACAGCCCCTAATTTTTAATGGTTTGACATGATTTTTCAACTTTATAACACAAAATTTATATGCATTGAGTGGAAATCATGCTTAGAATTGTGCTCTTTCCCGAGCTAGCGACATACAGTCCTGTCCTTCTCTGGGTGCTGGGTGGTGGCAGGGAGCCAAGCTCCCAGTTGGCCACACAGTCAGCAGGGGAAACCACCCCACCTCTCCCGTGTGCTGGGTCCTGCAGTGATGCGCGGGAGACGAGAGTGTGAAATGCATTTTCACTTTAGTGGTATTCTCAGTGCATAATGGGTTTGTCAGAATGTGAGCCCACCCTATGCCGAGGAGCATCTGAGTTTTATAGGGTCACCCAAGTTCCACCAAGTTCACGGCACACAAGCCCCATGTGCGCATGTGCACCCATACTCTCACTTTGCAGCCTCACACACACATGCGCACACACACACACACACACACACACACACTCATACATGTCTTTCACTTAGCAACACACTTGCACACTGCTATGGCTTATGTCTGGATGTCCTCCAAAGCAGTCCGGAGGGTGTGGGCTTTTCACAAGTGGCTGGATCTAGAGTTTGTGATTGGTCCAATGCTAGAATAAGTGTGAGCACTACACCCCACCCGCGCTGGGTGGGCGGCCTGCAATGTAAGGGGCAGAATAGGCTTGTCTCGCTCTGTCTCTTGTTGCTCTTGCTGGCTTCCACTGCCATGAACTGTCACCCCTCTGCCATGGGCCACCCTGCCTTGGAGCCAGCTGATATGGACTGAAACCTTCACAAACTGTGAGCTAAATAAACCTTTCCCCCTTTAACTTTGTTTTTGTTTTGTTTTGTTTGTTTTTGAGACAGGGTCTCACTCTGCAGTTCAGACTGAACTTCAGCTCACTTTGTAGCCCAGGCTGGTCTTGAACTCTCAAAGATCCTCCTGCCTCAGCCTCCCCAGTGCTGGGATTACAGGTGTGCACCACCATGCCCAGCTCCTCTCCCTTTTTTGCACAATGGCCTACGCTCTGTGCCTTACTTTTCTTGTTTAACAATCTATCTTAGAGACTGCTCCTTATCAACAGCACGTAAAAGGGGTCCTTATTGTTACACAGCCACACTGAATCCCATTATATGGAGTGCGTCATTTATTTAACCAGTTCTCAAGAGAGGGGACATTTAGGTTGTTTCCAGCTTTTTACCATGTCAGACAAAACTGCAGTGAAAAGCTTGTGTAAACATTCTTCCTCATAGGCATGAGTATGCCCATTAATATTGCAAATGCTGGGGCCAAGGGTATAGCTCAGCAGCGCAATGTCTGCCTGACAAGTGCGAGGTCCTGAGTTCAATTCCCCCATAACCACCAAAACAATATTTTTTGTAAATGCTGTAAAATAGACACCAAGAGCTTTTCCTCCCACCTGGGTGTCTCTTCCTCCTTCATTTCTACAAACTCTAGCCACTAGAAGTCTCCAGGGGACATGCTTGGAGGGCACTGGGCTGTCCAGGGCACAGCACTGACTCCCCAGAGCTTTGCTTCAGGAGGAGGGGTTTTCTTTGATTCTTAGATTTCAGCGGGATTTAGTCCGTGTGTAATGAGCTATTGCTCTGTGGATGTGGAAGGATGGAGAAAAACCAGGTGGACCTGCAGGAGAGAAGCACATTTGCAAACTAAAGAGCACCTCACGCCTTTGCCTATTGCTCCATTTGGTCACGCACGCTGCTGCACACCTGTTACTGTACTGGGGCTGCAGCGACAGCAGAAGCCAGACAGGGCAGCCTCTGCTAACCCTAACCCTAAACCTGCAGCTGCATGGTAGAGACAGACGCAGAGCAAAGACATCTCAAATGGCGGGATCAGTGACAGAGAATCAAGGGGTCACAAGAACACTCCTCGGCCACGGCGAACCCCCTTGTCTGCAGCAGAAGGCGTAGCTTTGACTCTTCCTCCCTGGAGCCCTCTCAGGTTTCCCAGAGCCATGGCCAGGGTCTTCCTCCCAGCCTCTCCGCCTTTCCTTCACCTGCTGTAAGTAGGCGGAGGCCTGAGGGCAGGGCCGGGAGCTGGATGCTGTCAGCTGGGCACAGCAGAACCATGGTGCACCAAAGGCATCTCCACTGCCGCCCACAGGCCTTGCAGAGCGGGTTTGTCACCGTGGAAGTGGACGCTCTAATGCGAGGAGAGCTCCACTGCCACACGGTGCTCTTGCAGGGAGGGCTGGGAAGTCAGGAGAGAGCTGCCTTTCCTTCCTGGCCACGACGGGGGCCCCACCTGCCTGTGCCCTTGTGTATCCGAGCAGGCTCACCCTTCCTGACATACAGGAAGGCAGAGATCTGATAACATGGCCGTGAGCCGCCCATCCACCACTTGACGTGCTGGCCCTCCCAGGATATGTGTTGAGGGCTTTATTAACAGCAAAGAATAAAACCCGCTAATTATAGAGGTCAGGAGACAGGTGGGAGAGTTTTCTTTAGTGATCATCAGGGACCTCCCTGCGCTGGCCACGGCCTGCCTTACTTGGGATGTTTTGGGTGCCATCTGCAGCCTCTGCCTGGCTTTCTTGTTTTCGCTGAGGACTCTGCAGACACCACATGTTTGCTTAGGTGTGAGAGGGGGAGCTACTCATCTCCACCAAAGCTTTTATAATCAGGTGTCCCCGGGGCTGATGGTCCCTCCAGAGGGACCAGCACTGTCACAGTCACAGTGTGTAAGTATGGTGTCTTGTTTCTCAACTTCCAGAATCGGCCTATTGTAGAATAAGACAGGCTGAATGAAATGTTATCAGCCATCAGGACATCCGCAGAGAGCAGCTGACAGGAGATGTGGTGGAAGGAGACAGGCCCCTGTGAACTCATTTGTTTGTTGTTTTTTGTGTTTTTGAGACAGGGCTTTGCTGCGCAGTTCAGGCTGGCCTGGAACTCATGGTGATCCTCCTGCCTCAGCCTCCCAGTGCTGGGATCACAGGCGTGTGTCACCACACCCAGGTTTATGAACTCATTTGATTCCTCAGGGAGACTGCTGAAAATGGGTCCATCACAATGTACTTGTACTTCAAAACGTGACAGTGCACACTGTAAATGTCTATAGCTCTGTTTGTCACTTTATTCAATAAAGATAAAAAGAAACTTTTAAAAAGAAAAAAAAATGGACTCAACCAGAAATCAAGTGAACTAACTGTAAGAACATGGTATAGTTATAAAAATAACCGGGCCAGGGATGTAGCTCAGCAGCATAGCACCTGCCTGGCAAGTGCGAGGCCCTGGGTTCAACTCCCTATACCAGAAAAACTAAAAAGGAAAAAAAAAAAAAAAAAAAAACCTGACCTAAAGTAAAAAATGAGCAACAGAATAAAAAAATACAATTACTAAAAACAAGAAGGTCGTCAGTCGTGGTGGTGTATACTTGTAGTCCAGCATTCAGGAGACTGAAGTGGGAGGATGAGGCAGGAGAATCATCACGACTTTGAGGGCAGCCTGGGCTACACAGTGAGTTCAAGGCCAGACTGAACAGCATAGTGAGACTCTGTTTCAAATAAGACAAAATAAAACAGAAATCCAGGTGTGGTGGTACATGCTTGTAATCCCAGCACTCAGGAGGCTGAGGCAGGAGGATCTTTGCGAGTTCGAGACCAGCCTGAACTATATAGCAAGACCCTGTCTCAAAAAGACAAAAACAACAACAACAAAGAAAAAACCCCAGAAGTGGTGGTGAATGGCTGTAATCCCAGTACTTGGGAAGCTGAGGCAGGAGGATCACTGTTAGTTCATGGTCAGCCTGGGCTACATACATAGTGAGTTCAAAGTCAGTCTGAACTATATACGGGTAGTGAGACCTTATCTCAAAAAAAAAAAAAAAGCAAAATTTAAGCATGACAACATTTACCATTTCACCATTCTCAGTGGACAGCTCAGTCATGTTAGCTGTATTCACGTCATCTAACAGATCTCTAGATCTTCTGCATCTTGTAAAACGGAAACTATACTCAGCAAACATTCACTTCCCATTTCTACCTCCCCCAGTTCCTTGACACTACTGCTCCGCCTTTTGTCTCTGTGAGCTTGGCTAGTTTTTATTACTATTGTTTACCTTTTTCACAGGGCTGGGGGTCGAATCCAGGGCCTCAAGCATACTAGGCAAGTGCTCCACCCCTGACCTAACTTGGACTATATTATGTACTTTATATAGATGGAATCATATAGTTTTTTTTCATTTTGTGACTGGATTTTTCCCCTTAGCATAATCTCGCCAAGGTTCATACATATTGCAGCATTGCCAGGATTTTTTTCTTTTACAGGAATAATATTCCATTTTACAGTATTTATATGACATATTTTCTCTATCCATTCAACTATCTATGGATATTTGCATTGTTTCTGCCTCTTGGCTCTTCTAAATAATGACACAACGCATAGAGGTTGCAAGCTTTTCCTGTGAGACAAGATCTTGCTGTGTAGCCCAGGCTAGCCTCAAACTCATGGCGATCCTCCTGCCTCAGCCTTCTGAGAGCTGGGATTACAGGTGTGCACCCCCATGCCCAGCTGCAACCTTAATTTTCTATTTATTTTTGTCTTTTTGAGACAAGGTCTTGCCATGCAGTTCAGGCTGGCCTTGAGCTCACTTTGTAGACCAGGCTGGCCTCAAACTTGCAATGATCTTCCTGCCTCAGCCCCCGAGTGCTGGGATTACAGGCATGTGCCACCATGCCCAGTTATTTTTGTCTTTTTGAGACAGGATCTTGCTATGCAGTCCAGGCTGGCCTTGAGCTCACTTTGTAGTCCAGGCTGGTCTCAAATCCACAAGACTCCTCCTGCCTCTTTTTCAAAGAACACGTATTGCTGGGCATGGTGGCGCACGCCTGTAATCCCAGCACCCAGAAGGCTGAGGCAGGAGGATTGTTGTAAGTTCAAGACCAGCCTGGGCTACAAAGTGAGCTTAAGACCAGCCTAAACTGCACAGTTAGACCCTGTCTCAAAAAGACAAAAAATAAATAAAAGAACACATGTCTAAAGTATGGTCAGAGATGTCCAGAACTTGTGCCTGTCCCTCCGGGGCCAGGGGGTGAACTTGGGGTCCTCCCTTCACCCTCCTGACAGCTGGGGAGTCAGCTGAGGCTGGATATCTCGGATGGTTGGCCCTGTAAGCTGGAGGGATTGTGAGACAGGAGTCACGGGGTGGCAAAGAAGATGGACTCGGAGTTGAGTTGGCCCCTGCCTGGCACATGGTCCTCCTTGTGATCCACGGGCTCTGCAATGCCCAGGGCCTCTGCAGAACCCCAGCGCCCGGGCTGCTGATGGCCACGAGCAGCTGTGATGGGAGCGTAACAGGAATACTCCTCCTCTTCCTATACACCCTGTCACCTTCCTCCTTTCGCTCTCCTCCCCATGGGCCTGTGCCCGAGTGCAGGGCTGAGGGCTGCGCTGGGTTATCAGGACCCATTTGCCTTGTCCCTCACTGTCCCGATAAGGCTGACCCTTTCCTGGATGGAGGCTGTGGGTGGAATGCAGGGCCACTGTGCTCCGAGGATCGTTTCCCACCATGTGAGGTGACAGCTTGTCCTTGGACAGGACATTATTTAAGTTCCATTTTTCCTCTGATGACCTGGGAGGCCCACGGTCAACAGATGTGGAGCTGACACGTGCACGGACCTGGCCGTTCACTGACGTTCGAGCCAGTGTTCTCAGGCCCAGCCCAGCAGAGACGCTTCCCACAGTGGGCAAGGCCCTGGAAGTGGGGTCTCCGGAAGGACGTGGTGGTGGGAGCAGGGGTCCCTGTGGGGTTATAGGGGGTGTGGAACTTCCTTCCTTCCTGGCTGGGCGTGGCTCGGGGCCACCTGGTAGCCTCAGATGACTTCTCGCAAAGTCCTTTTCATAGGCAGCCGCGCTCAGGGCTGGGTGAGCCCTGAGCCAGAGTCAGGCAGCTGGTGTCTGTGCGTGGGAAGGAGGTGACACTAGGGCTCCTTCACTTCCCACCCTGCACATCTGCCTTTCCTGAAGTGGCCGCCGATGACGCTGCTCCCGTTTATCCTGTCTGTTCCCCTTTGCAGCCCTGGAGGTGGGGAGAGAGGGAGAAAGTGGCAATCGGTGGACCACGCTGCCCCCCACCCCCACGGCCACGAGCTACACGTGGCTGGCTGCTGAAGTTTCAAGATTAATTTCAGTGAAATGAAAAGGTCAGTTCTTTAGCTACATTTGCCACATTTCAGGTGCTTGCTGGCCGCATGCGGAGGTGACTGAAATGGGCAGTGCAGGTAGAGAATATCCCTGAGATCATGGGAAGCCCCACGGGACGTCACCGCCCTGGGCCTCTGCCCTCTCCCCTCTGTGATTCTGACCTGCACTGAGCGGAAGCTGCTGCCCCTCAGGTTGGGATCCCAAGCTCACTGCTAAGGAGAATTCCAAGGTGGACGATGGGGAGGATGGAAAATCCCTTTGGTCCCTGTTCAACGTTGAGTCCAGGGAGCCCCTCGGCTCTCCAGCCTTGCTCCCCTGGAGTGTGGCACCCTCGGTGCGGAAGACACCAAGCCCTTGAAGTGAGTTCTGGCCTGCAGTGGGATTTCCAGCTCACTGCCACATGCACCCAATGCCTGTGGCGTGCCAGCCTTACCGGCTCTTTTGTTGGTACCAGGAATTGAACTCGGGACCTTGTGCTGCCAGGCAGGTGCTTGTGCCCCTGAGCTATGTCCCTGGCCTTACCCACTCTTCTGATCTAGTCTTGTATAGAAAACACCACGTCTCCTTGGATGCGCTTCCGGGAATGGACCTGTGGCGACGGCCTGGCCAGGCAGCTGCTTTTGCACATGGGCTTTCCTGCAGCCCTGAGAAGAGCCTGGCCGCTGAGCCTGGCCACTGGGCTGGGAGGCAGCAGGGACCGGTGTCTCTCTGGGAAGTCCTAATGGGACAGGATCCTAGGAGAACACAGCATAGCCTGATCTTCCCTAAGCCTGCCTGGGGCTGTCTAGGTCTTTCTGGTTCACCCATGGTACCTCCTATTCCCCTGGGGACAGCCAGATTCCATCAGTGAATCCACTTTACCTGCTTTGCTCGAGAGCCTGAGAAGGGGCTAAGGTGTGAACCTAGAAGGAAACGTCCCTCTGTTTTCTCTGGGGTTGCCCCATTCCGGGAGCAGGCGGGTAGCACTGCGTCACACGGACAGCCAGGCCACAGTGGAGCTCAGCAGAGCAGAAAACAAGAGTGACCAGAGAACCCCACCATACGCTCAGAGCCCCCAGTGCCCGCTGGGCCCTGGTCCTGTGGGGACTGCTATCCCTTCCTACTTGAATTTCCCTGTTGGAATAGTCCTTTTAGCTTTGGCTAGTTTGCCTTGAGACGCCATGGAGTACAGCCAAAGGAATGCTAATCCAGGGCTGTCGGTCAGAAAACCTGGAGGGGGAAGCTCTGGTGGAAGACCCAGTGCCTGGATCTACATGGCCTGGCCAGGCTGACAGGACCAGTGAGCGAACCGGAGACCAACCTTCATCCCAGCTGGCCTGCCCGACGCGGCCTTTTGCTCCTCGTATTTCCTCTCCTCCTCAGCTTCCCAAATCCTCCCCACCTCTCAGGGTTCTGGTTAGTGCCCTCCACTCCCAAGCCTTCTCTGACCAGCCTGGCAGTGAGATCTTGCTCCTTTGGGACCAATTATCAAAGGGTGGTGAGCCGTGTTATCTGACATCTGCTTCTGTTTGACTAGAGCAGCACTTTATTTATTTATTTACTTATTTTTGTCTTTTTGAGACAGGGCCTCTGTGCAGTTCAGGCTGGCCTTGAACTCACTTTGTAGCCCAGGCTGGTCTTGAACTTGCAATGATCCTCTTGCTTCAGCCTTCCTAGTGCTGGGATTATAGGTGTGCGTCACCCCGCCGGGCTAGAACAGCACTTTAAAGGCAGTGCTGTGCACAGTAAAATCCGCAGGGTCAGTGTCAGAGCTGGGGTGTGTGCCTGTGTCCCTGAAGGGAGCCCGGGCGGAAATACCTGGCATACAACACAGCTGGGGGAATGTGTGGGGATTAGAAAAGCTGAGGAACATGATTTTAAGGTAGAAAGTGGCTGGCGTGTCACAGTGTGAGAGAAACGAGTCAGCCTCTCCCTGGATGAGAAGCAAGCTCACAAGGCAAGTGCCCAGGGCGGGCCACTGCATTCCTCTACCAAAGCTGTCTAATCTCCCAGCAGAGGGCTCTTGCCTGTCGGGGGGTGAGGATGGAGGAAGGGGAGGAGTAGGAAGAGGAGAGGGCAGGGGTGGTCTGACTCAGCTCCTCTGGAGCTCGAGAGCTGGGCTGGAACCATGTTGGGGAAGGCAATGTCCTCCCCATTGGTACGCCGTCTTCTGGATCCAGGGTAACACAGCTGAGATGGGCTTTCCCATCAGATCTGGGTCTGCATGGCCTTCAGCTGTTTCCCAAACAGCTCACCCCAACCTGAAAAAGCCCAGGACTTGTCAACCCTGAAGTAAGTTATTTATTTATTTATTTATTTATTTATTTATTTTGGCGGTACTGGGGATTGAACTCAGGACCTTATGCTTGCCAGGCAGGCGCTTATTCCACTGAGCTATATCCCCAGCCCAACCCTGAAGTTATTAAAAAATAATTGAAGCTGGATGTGGTGGTGCACAAGAGGCTGAGGCAGGAAGATAACATGAGTTCAAGGCCAGCCTCAACTGTATAGTGTGTTGAAGTCCAGCCTGAGCTACACAGGGATAGGGAGACCCTGTCTTAACAAAACAAAACGAACAACCAAACACTAAATAATAATAATAATAATAATAATAATAATAATAGAGCTGGGCATGATAGCATATGCATGGGATTTCAGCATTTGGAAGGCTGAGGCAGGAGGATCACTGTGAGTTTGAGCCAGCCTGGGCTACATAGTGAGTTCAAGGTGAGTCTCAACTGCAAGGACGAAGACCCAGGCCAAAACAAAATAAGCCAAATTTGAAAGGCCTTTTGAATAAGATCTTCAAGTTAGGCACACACCCTCATTCTTTGAAAGGCTATGCCATTTGAATCGAAGCATTCCAAGTCATTTATTAAGGCAGGAGGGACTCTCTTCTTTCCTTGCAGTTACAATGATCAATAGTCACACAGAATGTACAGGTTAGTGGGCCAGGGAGACAGTTCAGTGGTATACTGGCTGCCTGGCAAGCAGAAGGTCCAGAGTTCAATTGCTGGTACCAAAAAAAAAAAAAAAAAAAAAGTACAGGTTAGTAAACACAGAGCTGTAACTATTACTGTGGAATATTTCCCACTTGGTTAATTTCTCTCCTAGGCCAAGGCCATGTTTTATACTAAGTGCACAATTCCCAGCAACCTGGACCCCCTCAGTGGCTTATGGGATGACTAGCTGGATATTCAATAAAGGCCAACCTAGATACGTAAATAGTAAGAATGAAAGGGGCCGGGGATGTAGCTCAGTGGCACAAGCGCCTGCCTGACAAGCACAAGAGCAAGATCTTAAGTTTGATTCTCAGTACCACAGCAAAACAAAGAAAAGAAATAAACCACTCATACATGAACATCTTTGCCGGGTGTGGTGGCACGCGCCTGTAATCCCAGAGCTTGGGAGGCTGAGGCGGGAGGATTGTTGCGAGTTCGAGACTAGCCTGGGCTACAAAGTGAGCTCAAGGCCAGTCTGAACTGCACAGTGAGACCCTGTCTCAAAGAGCAAAAAATAAAAAATAGAATAAAAAGCCCTAATATTTTACCGATACAGCTCTTTCTGTCTTTGTCTCTCCCCCTCTTGCTTAGTGGTACTGCAGAAGGAACCCAGGGGGTCGAACCCCCTCCAATCCCTTTTAGGAGACAGTTTCACTAAATTGCTAAATTGCCTCATCTGGTCTCTTTTTTTTTTTTTGGTGCCAGAAATCGAACTCATGACCTCACACTTGCCAGGCAGGCGCTGTGCCACTGAGCCATCTCCCCGGCCCACCTCATCTGGTTGCAAACTTGCAATCCTCCTGCCTCAGTTTCCCAGCATGCTGGAATTGCATGTCTGTACTACCAGACCTAGCTAATTATCTCATTCTTAGAGATGGATATGTGTGAAAATTACATAGTGAAAAATAATATTAGGTGACTTCTGGGGCCTCTTCTAGCTATAAAATTCTCTGACTTGATGAGGCATTAAACAAATTAATATATTGCAGTGGAGCTTAGGAACCTAACACTTAGAAGCTGAAATAAAAATAACATTATTAGTTAACTCTTTCTGTGAACTAGGTATTTTGCTAAGTACTTTTGTAACAGAAAATGCTGCCCCCACACCCCGCAGTATACTCCAGTTTCTTAGTGCCCAGGTAATAGTTCCTGTTGCTTTTCCGGTTGCTCCTGTTGCTTAGAAACGGCTGGTCACTGTGATGCACATTGTATAAACCAATCCTCAATTGACAAGCCATGCTGCCTCTGTATTTCCTGCTTGCTTATCTCATATAAGCCCCGGACACCAGAGATCAGAGGCTGATATTTTGGGAATGATCCAGATCAGTGCCCGTGTCAACGTAAATAAATCTGCCTCCAAATCCTGGGTGTCCTTTTAAGTGTTTCTGTTTGCTGCTGCACCTTTGCTAATTTTTTGTTGTTGGTGGTGGTGGTTTTTTTGACACTTGAGTCTCACTGCATAGTCCAGGCTGGCCTTGAACTCACAGCAATCCTTCTGCCTCACTTCCTGATTGCTGGGAATATAGGCGTGTGCCACCATGCCTGGTACTCACCGATATTTTCTCATTTCAAACCAAGGCATCAAGAAGTTAAATGGCTTGCCTAAGAAGCAGAGCCAGCATTCAGGTCTGTTGACTCCAAAGTCTGTGCTCAACCAGCACACCGTCAAAGAGACTGGCTGCCAAGCCTCCTCACCTGAGCAGGTGCGGAAGGGGGACGTCATTATAGGTAGGACCTGCTGTGAGGAGGGGCAGGCAGGGCAGCTGGAGCAGAAGAAGGGTCCGGAGCTGGAGACGAAGGGTCCGGGGTCCTGGCCGCTGGGGGTCTGCAGGAGCCTGTGCGCCACACAGCTTGTAACCCTCAGCTCAGTTCCAGCAGCAGGATGATGAGGCAGTGGGGCTGTGATTAGGACTTCAAAAGCTGTGGTTGCCAGGCACAGACCCTGTCTTACTTTTCACAGCCATGGAGCTCAATGTCACGTGGGTTTAGAGACTTGCTTTCTTCCCTTCTCATCAGCTCTATGACTCTGAACACATTCCTCCTCTTTCGGAGCTCATTTACCAGTACCTGGGTGGAACATGTTCTTAACTCTCTTTGCAAGCCTGGAAGGCTTTCTGGTGAGGTTTCTTTGGTGGTAGGCGCTGGGGGGCGGTATGGAGTGCTGGGGACTGAACCCAGGGCCTTTGCACTGAGCTACATCCCTACATCCCCAGCCCTTTAAAAAAAAATTAAAAATTTTGCTTTGCATTTCTCAAATTTTTTTTTTTTTTCTTTTTGTCTTTTCGAGACAGGGTCTCTCTTTGCAGTTTAGGCTGGCCTTGAGCTCACTTTGTAGCCCAGGCTGGTCTTGAACTCATGACGATCCTCTTGCCTCAGCCTCTTGAGTGTTAGGATTACAGGCGTGCGCCACCACGCCTGGCTCAAATTTGCTTTTTGAGACAGGGTCTTGCTAAATGGCATGGGCTGGGGTCAAACTTGTGATCCTCCTGCACCAACCTCCCAGAATACTAGGACTACAAGACCATGCCGTCATGTTTAGCTCTAGCGAGTTTTAAGATAATTCGGAGCTGATTGGCTGGGCAATTCTTTTTGAGGCTGGTTCTTGTGCAGGCCAAAGAATTATGTTATCCTGTCCAGTTCCTCATTCCAAGTGGAGTTACTGGTGACTTAGGAACTCTGGGAATCTAGTCTAGCTACAAGCAACCCTGTTTCTGGTACCAAAGGAAGAGTTTGGTTTCTAGGCCCACCTGCCCAGTCCCCTTCTGGGAGGCAGAGAAGCCAGAGCTGGGGATTCAGGCCCCTGCCTGGGAAGAAAACAACCAGCACAAGGGCAGTGGTGGAGAACTGCCCCCACCTGCAAGTACCCGGGCAATTACCTGCTGATTAACTGGCATCAGTTTGTTTTCTGAGAGTTGTAATTCAGTCCTCCACAGATGTGCCCTGTCCTGCTCTTCACCAGGGTGCTGCAGATGAAGCATTTCACATGAGCCGAGGTGGAATCTCCCATCTGATGAAAGAGAATAGCCTGACCAACTCCAGCACCAGGAGGGAGGTCTTTCAAGAGCCTTGCCTTCTTTGGGGGCTGGGCGGAAGTGCAGGGCTTTTCTCAGTCTTTGTGTTTCAGGGGAGCAGCAGGAAGGGAAGTGAGGCGGTGGGGGAGACATCCACCTCTCTTGAACCTGATCACCTACCTCTTACGAACAAATGAACAGAGAGAGATTCCCTGTGTTAGTCTCCAGTCAGAAACAGTCCCGTGATTCTTAGTCACACCAAGATCTGAAAACCTCAGGTAGGAAAGCAAAGGGCCACTAACGGACCCACGTGGTCCACCAGACAAATCAAAGCACCATACTTTTTTTTTTGAGGCAGGATCCCGCTATGTAGTTCAGCCCAGTATTGAACTTAATTTGTAGCCCAGGCTGGCCTCAAACCCATAGTGATTCTCCTGTCTCAGCCTCCCAAGTCCTGAGATTACAGGCATGCACCACCATGCCTGGCCCAAAATACCATTTGAGCTGGTAATGTCACACCTACACATGAAAATGTTTCACTTTAGTATGAAGCTGGGTGACGTTTGCCTATTCGTTGAGATGCAGATAGAAAAACCATCCAGAGCCATGCATGGGGGCTCATGCCTGTAATCCCAGCATTTGGGAGACTGAGGCAGGAGGATCGCTATGAGTTCAAGGCCTGCCTGGGCTACAAAGTGAGTTTAAGGCCAGCCTAATCTGTGTAGTGAAACCCTGTCTCAAAAAGACAAAACTCACTTGGGAGGCTGAGGCAGGAGGATCACTGTGAGTTTGAGGCCCGCCTGGGCTACAAAGTGAGTTCAAGGCTGGCCTGAACTGCAGAGTGAGACCCTGTCTCAAAAAGACAAGAACAACACAAAACAAAACAAACCAACCCCATCCAGGGGCCAGAAGTCAGAGAGCGAGAGAACAGGAAGCAAGGGTCTGCAGCAGCTGCAGAGCACCTTAAGCTGAAGGCTGGAAGCCAGCTCTTGAGTCTCAGGTGTTGTAAGGGCTGCCTGGGCCTCCCTATCTCCTGATAAGGAAGGCGAACATAAGAGTTCTCTAGAAATGGTTCACAGGGGCTCCCCGTTCTTGACAAACCACAAGAGATTGGCAAACTCTTCTGTTGCAGACACAACTCAAACAAACAGCTCATTTCCCCAGAGCTCCCCAGGCGGCAGAGGCTGCAGGCTGAATGCGGTGCAGAAGGGAAGTTGCCTTCTCTTCTTTTCTTCCCCTTTTAATGTCACTACAAGTCCAGATGGAGATATTAATAAAAAGCCTCAAGCAAGGGACCCCTCCCCCCAGGCCACGGGCCTTTCAAAGGCTATTACAAACCTTTCTCTACTGTTCCAAGAGGCCTGAGGCCACAGGCTCTCAATCACTGAGCCCTAAAGCTTTGCAGCACAGATTCTTAAATTCTTTTAGCATGGTCTTCTCTAATACAGAGAATTGGGGTCTGCCCAGAAGGCTAACGGTCTCATAGATCCTTTTTTTTCTTTTTAGTCTTTTTGAGACAGGGTTTCACTATGCATTTTAGACTGGACTTGAGCTCATTTTATAGCCCAGACTGGCCTCAAATTTACAATGATCCTCCTGCCTCAGCCTCCTAAGTGCTGGGATTATAGGTGTGAGCCACCACATCTGGCAGATTCCTTTTTTAAATTTTTATTTATTGTTTTGAGACAGGGTCTTGCTGTGTAGTTCAGGCTGCCCTTGAATTCACTATGTAGTCCAAGCTGGCCTCAAACTTGCAGCGATCTTCCTGCCTCAGCCTCCTGAGTGCTAGGATCACAGGTGTGAGCTGTCACACTTTTTTTGAGTCTCATAGATTCTGATTACAGGCAGCATTATTAACTTTAAAAAATATATATAACAGCTCTTTTTTTCTTTTTTTGGTCTTTTTGAGACAATGCAATTCAGGCTGGCCTTGAGTTCACTTTGTAGCCCAGGCTGGTCTCGAACTCGCAATGATCTGCCTGCCTCAGCCTCCCGAGTGCTGGGATTACAGGCGTGCATCACCACCATGCTTGGTGCAGCAGCTCTATTGAGATATAGTTCAGATACCATACAGTTCACCCACTTAGAATGTCCAAGCCAGCCAGGCATGGTTTACCCTTAATACCAGCTACTTAGGAGGCCAATCACGGAGGATCTCTCGAGCCCAGACATTCAGGAGTAGTAGGAGTGACAGGTGAGACTCGTCTCAAAAAAATTAAATAAAAAATATAAATGTACAATTCTGGCTGGGAGAATAGCTCAGTGATAGACAGATCCCAGCACCAAAATCAGCCAACCCAACCAACCACAAACCCAGTTCAGTAGCTTTAGTGCATTCAGAGTTGTGCAACCACCACCATATTTTAGAACATTTGCATAATTGCTGAAAGAAAAAACAAAACCCAAGTCCAGAGGGGAAAGAGGTCCCTGCTTGCTCCCTCCAGCCTCCTCCTGTTCCATTCGTCTGAGGAACCCACTCCTCTACTGTCCAGCGTACAGGGTTACCTCTTCTGGACAGCTCATTGGCACAGAACTATACAATATTTGGTCCTTTGTGACTGGGGTCTTTCACTTCGCATAACATTTTCAAGGTCATCTGTGACCTGACTCTGCATTCCTTTGTATGGGTAAGAATTCCACTGTGTGTTGTTTACGCACTCATTGGTAGATGGACACGGGTTGGGGGGTGAGATGTGGGGTGGTGGGGTGGGTAGTGGTGGTGTTTGTTCTTTGGAGCTATTGTGAATGCTGCTGCAATGAACGTTTGTGTTCCTGTTTTTGGGTGGGCAGGTTGGTAAACGGGACTCTTCACTGTAGGATCCTGCAGCAAATCTGGGTTGAGAAACTGCCAGACTTTTCCAAAGCAGCTGAACCATTTTACATTTACCAGCAGTGCAAGAATGTTCCACCTTCTCTGTCTCCTCGCCAATATTTATTTCATGCTTTGGATTACATATAGGCACCTAGTAAACATGAAGTTCTAGATTATTGTGTTTTTATTTGCATTTCCTTGATGGTTAATAACACTGGGCATTTTTTCTTGTGCTTATTGGTCATTTGTGTATTTTCTCTGGAGAAATGTCTATTCAGAGATTCCCCCCCTTTTTTTTTTTCTTTTTGAGACAGGGTATCCATATGCAGTTCAGGCTGGTCTTGAGCTCACTTTGTAGCCCAGGCTGTTCTCGAACTCGCAACGATCCTCCTGCCTCAGCCTCCAGAGGGCTGGCATTACAGTCGTGTACCACCATGCCTGGCTCCCATTTTAAAAATGTATTTATTTTTGAGACAAGATGTTGCATATAGCTCAGGCTCGCCTTGAACTCACAGCGATCCTCCCTCTCAGCCTCCCCAAGTGCTGGGATTACAGGTGTGCACCACCAGGCCCAGCCCTTTGCCCATTTTTCTTTTTTTTTGGTACCGGGAATCAAATTTGGGACCCCACACTTGCCAAGCAGGCACTTGTGCTGTTGAGCTATATCCCCAGCCCTTTTTTTTTTCCAGTCAGGGTCTCACTACGCAGTAGTTCAGAGTGGCCTTGACCTTTGCCCATTTTTAAGTTATTTACTTTCTTGAGAGGCAGGGATTCTTTATGCATTCTAGTATGCCCTGTACTTTGTCAGATATATCATTTGCAAACATGCTCTCCCATTCTTTGGGTTGTCTTTTCGGTGTCTTGATGTTCTTTGATGCATTAAATATTTAAAAACCTGATGAGGTCCAACTTTTTCTTTTTTCTTGTGCTGCATGTGGCTCCCACTTGAGGGACGTCGATAAAATACAATTTGGAATTCTGGAAGCACGGAGACCTTAAGAGCTCTGTGGGGTTTCTCCAGTCACTGCAAAGGAAGATTCCTTCCCTGTTGGGTTTTCCTTCCTCCTTCGCAGCAAACCCCGGGTCCTGCGGTCCCTCTTCAGAGTGTGGCAGGGGACACAGCCTGGGGGATCTGTGCTGTGATTACTGCCCCTCCCTGCCCTGAGGTCTACCACAACAGAGCAGCTGAAATGACAGTTTGGAAAAGTCCTTTGTAAAAACTCAATGGCCTTTGTCTGTGGGATTTGAGATCTTCATGCAAGTGCTGGCAGCCAAGAGTCAGGAAGGAGGCGGGGAGGGAAGAGATGAGATCCACTCCACCACTGACTTCCACTGTGAGTCACTCTGGTTGTTTTGGTTTTCTCACACATGAAATGGGGCGCACACCTCCTTTTCCCCATCCCAGTTTGGGTACTGCGCAGATGAATTACTTGGACACTTTGAGATCTTAGATTAAAGGCATTACTGAGATTCAAGGTATTATTATAATAAACGATTTAATAGCAGGGTGAGGCCAGGAAGCAAGAACTGGTAGGAAGGAGGGAGGTTCAGACTGTGGAGGGGCTGCAGCTTGGAGCTGCGGGGCCCAGATCCAGATTTTTATCCGGGGAGGTGCATCTGTGTGATTTTTCACAAACTGGTTTGTTTGTGGCTTCAGCAAAGCTTTACCGAGTGCTTCCTCCATGACTTGTGCCGTAGGGAGATGGCAATCTTTTCAGAAAATAGGAGATATAAATTAAAACAATTAGAAACAATGCTAGAGGAGAAAGCAGAGGAAGTGGCAGTTCTCCGCCAAGATCTTCCTTTAATAGACTCCCAGGCCTACCACCACCCAGCAGTAGGACTCGCTTCAGGTCTCCCCTCGCCGCAGCCGATCTCGGCACACAGAACGCGGGGCAGCGCCCGCTCGCACTCCAGCGCTGGACTGTGCCGCTGTGCTCTGGCTGTTTACGTGACCTTGGTGCACCATCCTGGGGTGGGCCCACCCCAACTGCCCACCGTGGATGGAGATCCAGGAACACCGTGGTTTTAGGGCAGCCCCACCCCGAGTTACGAGCACAGGCCGCGTGCACGGGAGGTATCCACCTAACGGCTGTTCCTACTACTGTCACCAGCACTATTGCGGGCCCGGCTGAGGATGAGGGGTGCCAGCCTAGCTAAGCGAAGGGGTTTGGGGGGAGGCTGGAATCTGTGGGGGTTAGGAAGGGCCTGGCAGGAGTCCGGGGATCGCAGACGCAAGCAGAAACAGCGGAGGTGGAGGGTGAGCCGGCCTGGCTCCCCCAAGGCGACTAGGACTGCGTTTCTCGCCTTCCCTCCAGCTCCGAGCCGGCCGGCTGCGTGCGGTGCAGCCTCACGTCGCCTCCGGCAGTCTCTCGGCCAACGCCTCTTCAAGCCCAGGACGGAGCCCCCCACCCCAGGAATGCGGCCCGCCCCCAGCGAGGCCGCCAGACTGTCTTCACCCCACCCTCCGCCGGATCGAGTTTCAAAGTCACCTGAAAGCCATTTCCTCCCTCCCCACCCCTCTGCGTAAATCACCTGGATCTTGCTTTTGCCTGGAACGGCTTGCGGGCGAGGGGGGCAGCCGGCGCTCGTGTTGTTTTCCACAACTCTATAGGTCGTTTACTACACACACTTGCCTACACATACCCACTGCTGCTGACGTGTCCGCTTCCTCCGCCCAGGATAGAGGTGACAGGGGTCCCCTCCCTCAGCCCCACTTCCCTAGAAGTGGGGAAGCATCTTTGCTAGTGCATTTTTTTTCCTAGTGCATTATTAAGACTAGATTTATGCTCACGTCTGTGATGAACGTCCCGTCTCCCCACCCTCACCCACCTATCCCCCAGTTTCCAGGCCACTCTTCCCCCGCGCACAAGATCACGCAGAAGCAAAGACAGACGGTCTGGCTGGGTGTGGTGGCGCACACCTGTACTCCCAGCACGGGGAGGCTGAGGCAGGAGGAGTGTCACGAGTTAAAGGCCAGCCTGGGCTACATAGTGAATTCAAGGCCAGCTCGACCTACAAAGCCAGACCCTGTCACAAAAACGAAACAACAAAAACAGGTTTGTGTCTGTTCACCAAGTTCCTCTGTCGGCCAGGTTTCTGCATGTTGCTCCTCCCACTAGCAGTCCGCGCTGGAGCCCCTACCCCCCGAGTTATGAGCGTCTTTATCTCTTTCGCAGCAGCTTCTCCCAAGTTTGGATTTTATCTGTAAAGGGCCACGAGCCTACGTAGTTTCGCAGAGGAATTCGAGACATGCATTTCTGACTCACGCCGAGATGACCTGCCCGGGTGGGACCTGGACCTCCACATCCGACCCCGCGGATGCCTCGCTGGGCACAGAACCCCCTCGGCTGGGCCTGCTGCTCCCAGGGCGCACAGGGCGGGCTCAGCGGCGCGCCGCCCTCTCGGGAGGCGGTGGTGCCTGGTCGGCCACACCAAGGTGACCCCACCACGTGCGTCCCGGCGCACCCAGGCTGCCCCGGAGGCGCTGGCGGCCGGAGGGGCCAACACCGCGGGCCGCGCGCGCGCCCCCCGCGGGCCTGAATCTGGAGCTCGGCCGGGTCCGGGTCGGCTCGCCGCGCCTTGCAAGTCCCCCACACCGGGCCCGCGGAGCGGCCGGAGGCGGCAGCCTTCCCGGGGGCCGAGTCTCCGCCCCCTGGAAACATTCCCGGCCCGCCCTGCCCTCACCCTCTCGCCCGCCCCGGCCCGGCCCCGCTCGGCTCCCACTTCCTGGCGCGCTGGGCAGCGGCGCGCAGACCCGCGTCCCCGCATCCCGGACGGCCGCAGGGGGCGGGCGCAGCTGGCGGCCGCGGCCCCTTCCGAGAGCGACTTTCAAACTCGCGCGGCGCCGCCTGGGCAGCCTCGCGCGCCGTGCGCGCCCGGAGCCGCCGAGCGACCGCCGCGCGGTGAGTGTCCCTCGCTGTCCCCGCGCGCCCCGGGGCTCAGGCGGCGAAGGGGCTGTGCCGGGCCAGGCTCTCACCCCTGGTCGTCCCCTGCGGGGTGAGGACCCGCGACGACCGGTGCCAAGGCTGTGGGCTCCTCCCTGGGCAACAGTCCCGGCAGGGGTCCGAGAGGCGTTTGCTGCCCGGTGTACCCCCACCCCGGGGACAGAGCGGCCGCTCCGGGTCCCGCGAGGCTGTGCGCACCCTTTCCCTTTGGCGCCGGCGGCCGTAGCTTCTGGGAAGACTGAGCCTCGGGTCCCGGGAGCCAGGAGCGGCCCGCAGCCTGTTCCGGGTTGGTGCCACCCGGTGCTCGCTCTTGGGAATCTCGGTGCCCGGTGCAGGCGGGATGAGAGGAGGTGCCCGAGCGCGGGAGCGCGGGAAGCTCAGAGCCGCCGGCTGCGCGGACCCTCTGCGCGCGCCCATTCCCGAAATCAGCTGATCTGCAGCCCAGTCTCCCGGCCGAAGAAGCCCGGGTATGGCGTCCAAGCCCGAAAGTTTCGAGACGTTGTGTAGGTGGCTACTTTCGTTCTTTGGAGCTGCTTTCGAAAACAAAAGGGAAAAGGGAGCGAGACCTGCACTGGTTGGAGGCCGGAGAGGTGTGGCGGGGCGGGGTAGGAACCGTGTAGGAGCTCGGTTCTCTGGGGCACTTGCCAGGCTGCCGGCACAGGCAGGGGCTCTGCGCGGCCCCGACCCGGAGCAGCCCAGGGCGTCACCTTCCAGGGCACCCTGGCGGGGGTCCGCAGTCTTCCCGGGGGCCTCTGCTGCAGCCCCGTCACGTGGCCCTTGCTCGAGACGTAATAAGCTGGGAGAGTAATGACAGTCCCCGGAGGGAGGGGAGCCCTGCTGAGCGCCTGTCCAGCCCCTTCGCCTCTGCTGGGCTGGGGATGCGGCCCCGCGGCCCTAAACCCCAACTCTCCGGCGGTAAAGCTCGAGAGTAAGAGGTCAGAGAAGGCGAATCTTTTGGTCGTGACGCCTCCCGGTGGGTCCCAGCTCACACCTGTCCGGCCAACCTCATCTCCCTTTGTACATCTGCTGTGCAAGCTCCTGCGTCTGCCGCCTCCTCCCTTCCGACCCGTGGGCCCCTGGGGGTGGGGCTGGGAGTTGGGGATGAAGGAAACTCCCAGGCCAGTGCTTTAAGAGCCGCTTTGGAGCCCTTACGTTGCCTTGATTAGAAGTGGCCTAGCAGAGAGGGTGAAAGCGCCCTGGACTGAGTCCAACCTGGGTTTTGGCCTGAGTGCTAGTCCTGCTCCTGCATAGCAGCAAAGGCTGGTGGAGGTGCTGAGGCTGGAAGGCCCGTCCCATTAGCCCACGGTCTACACCGAAAGGCACCGAAGCCGTGAGGGGCGTGCGATTTCACCCTGGGGCCCCAAGGGCCAAACAGGGAGTGGTGCTCGCAGTTCCTCCTGGTCTCTGTTTTTTGCCTGGTCAGTTCACATCTTCCCTGACTCAGTTTCTGTATGGAGGAAGTGGGATTACTTGTTTGCTTTTTTAAAAATTAGGGCTGTGGTAAGGGTCAGGTGAAGCCTCACATGGGGTCGGTGTCCCGTACACTACATAAAAAGAAAAACAAGGCCGCACAGTGCTGGGAGGGTCTCTCAGGGCTTTGCGGTTCCCTGGGTACTATATCCCGCGTGTAGCGCCGGGGGATGGTAGGCGCGGGAGTCCGCGGTGGAAGTTTACTCCCCGGCCTGTAGTACCTCCGCTCCAGAGTAAACACTGGCCTTACCAAATCCACTGCCCTCTCAGGGTCACGGTGTTTACAGCGCAACAGGCCAAAGGGCAGGGCTGGGGTGACCAGCGCTGGAGGGGTGAGGGTCTGCATTCCAGATGACTAGCACCCCTGCCGCCTCCATCCTGGGCTCACAATGTTATGAAGGCACCCGCCCACCCCGGAGCTCGAAGCCCTGCAGGCCCTTCTGAAGTTGTTTTCTGTTGGGGGTGGGGGAGCCTCTGGGTGACAGGGTGTCCCCTGCCTTTGCAGCTGGGCTGAGGGCTGCCTTCAGCATCCATGCGGCCCCACCCCCTCCAGCGGCCTTTCTGGCCCAGGCCACTGCTCTGGGCCCCTCTCTGGTCAGCTGCGCGTCTGTGTCTGCAGGCCTTTGTTCCAGGGCTGTAAGTCGTCCTGCCCACTGCCCTCCTTCCCCAGCAGAAGCCCTCAGGTTGGGGCCCTGGCAGCTGGAAGTCACCACTGCCACCAGGAAGCTCTCTGGGAGCTCCCAGGGGATGCGTAGACCTTCATTTCCTCTCCTTGGGCTGGGGGAGGGAACTGGCCCTAGGCCAGGTTCCTCATCTTTTCTCAGTGCCCTGTTCTTCCCCTGAATAAACGGATTGTCTGCTGTTTCTCCCTACATAGACTCAGGCCTCTTCTATTTTAGGCCCCTGTATTCATTCAACAATTATTTAGCACTGAGTATGAATTCTAAGTGCTGGGAACTTCGCAGTGAATAAAATGCAGTATTCAACAATTATTGACCTTGTGGAGCTGTCAGTAAGAGCTTGTTAGTGATAACCGGAAACATATGATAGGGAAGGCAGATGTGAATTGCTAGGGAAGGAATGAGATGACTGGGTGGTGTGGCCGGGAACCTTTCTCTAAGGAAAGGACTTTTGAGCTGATGCCCACAGGAGCTATTTTTTCAGCCCTGCTTTCCCTTCTTTGAAACCCACTTCATCATGCCACTGAAGCCTTTATTCAAAAGCTTTGTTTTTTTTTTTTTTTTTGGTGGTGCTGGGGATCTAACTCAGGACCTTGTGCTTGCCAGGCAAGCACTTACTCCGCTGAGCTATATCCACAGCCGTATTCAAAAGCTTTGGAGTCAGGGACACCTGTATTCAGATCCTAACCCACAGCCCACTGACATGGAGCTAAACTTGTTTGAACCTGTGTTTCTCACTAAAAGATGGAGTTAGTCATCCTGACTACCATGGGTGGCACTGTGAGAATGAACAATGAAATCACACATGCTCATTGTCCAGTGGAGCCCCAAGAAGGGTACGGGAGATGCCTTCTCTAACCAAATTCTGTGTTTGGTTCTTTTTTTTTTTTTTTTTTTTTTTTTTTTTTTTTTTTTTTTTTTTTTTTTT
>PVLD010009465.1:0-22503 GCA_004027595.1 Dinomys branickii | reverse complement strand
AAAAACTTATTACAGCCTGTAATCCCAGCACTCCGGAGGCTGAGGCAGGTGGATCAACCAGCCTGGGCTGCAGAGTGAGCTCAAGGCCAGCCTAAACTGCACATACAATGTAAAAGATACATTCCCTTTAATTCCCTTCAAAGTAGGGCCCTCACTTTGAGCACAGTGATCCCATTGTTCTGGGACTCTCTGAAGCAGTTCTGGAAGTCCTCTTTCGTAAGCGTCTTTAGCAGGTGTGATTGAAACTGGTGAACGCTGCTGCTGAGTGCCATCCCGTGGAAAGGCAGGCTCGTTAAAGAATGGTGAGGTGTTCTCATCTGCTTTACTCAATTTGCCACTGTGCAATTTCTGCCTCTTCTGAAGTCAAAATGACCATGAAAGGTCAGTGTTGTGATTTATTCAGTGCATTGAGGCAACCATAACAGTGCAACTATAAACACTCACAAAAAAAGACTTTCAGAACTACCTCAGAAAGCAACAAGAAGGATGGGTTAAGTGTGTTTGAAGTGAGGGGGAATGTTTTGAGGATGATTCATGGTAATGCGTCTTACTGAAGTATATTAAAAAGTGTTTTAGACATTCACTGTAGTTTTCAGTCACAGCTCTGTTTCATGCCAGGGCTAAGGACTCTGGGTAGAAACATTTTCCTTTTAAGTATGTGTGAGGCAGAGGGGAAACTTCAAAGGCAGTAAACAGAAAATGGGAGTGAACCCCTCCTAGCAGCGAGCCTTGTACCTTAGCCTAGGCTGCAGCTGGAGGAAGCAGGACTCCCAGATGTGTGCTGGCCCTTACCCTCTGATCGAGCTGGTGACCCTGGACAGCCCTGACCAGTCCTTTATCAGGAGCTCCCCCTGCTTCCAAGCAGCAGGTGAATCATGGCTCTGTCCCTGGCCTCTTCCCTTGGCCCCACAGCCATGAGGCTGTCCACTGTCCCTCAGCCTTGGGTAGATAAGTTGTGCTGAGGGGTGGGTGGGGAGAGGGAGTGGGTCATGTGGTGGGGCTGTTCCTGGAGAGCACACGGAGGCGGTAGGAGGGTTCTAGGAAGGCGGTGAAGCAGTCCCACACGGGCCTTCCATAGGGGTTCACCAGGGTCCAGAAGTAATTTTTTGGACAGCTTCTTACTGTGTTGAACAGGCTGGCTTTGAAGAGATTGTTCTGCTTCAGCCTTCCAAGTAGCTCAGACTACAGGTGCCTGCTGTTTTACTTGGCTCTTTTTTTTTTTTTTTTTTTTGTTTGAGGCAGGGTCTTGCTGTGTAGTTCAGATTGGCCTTGAGTTCACTATATAGCCCAGGCTGGCCTTGAACTCTCGGCCTTCCTGTTGCCTTGGCCTCCTGAGTGCTGGGATCACAGGCTCAGGTAAATAGCATGACTGGCGCAGTGAAAGCTCAGCTTCTAACCAGCTCATCTGATGGGTGTTCTCCTTTCTCAGCTGGAAACGTGGGTGTCGAAGGGGTGTAATCTAAACTTCTGTTGTCAGAACTGTGGTAAGTGGTTTCCTGGGGACCCTGCTCTGCTCAGGAAGTGAGGGATAGGCGGGGAGGGCCAGACTCAAGGAAGTGTTCATCAGCCACACAGCTCTTTGGAGGACCCACTGCCACTTGGGTGGAACCCAGTGTAATCTGACCTCAGAGGAAGTTGCAGAGGGGCTGACACAGTTTGAAGCAGGCTTATGATGTTGGGTGACCTGAAGTGGAGGCAGGGTCCGTTGTCAGCTGGAGACCTGTCATCTGTGTTCCCAGAGTGGTGAGCGTGGGACTGAGGGTGATAACCGGCCCAGTGGGCTATGGCTTGGGCTGCACCCCGAGAGTAGACCAGACTGGGTGGTCTCATCCAGCCCAGCTTCTGTCACTGGGCTGGAGAAGAAGGTGATGGTAGGGATGGCATCCAGCCCTGGGGGGCTCTCGGGAATTTGAGCCAAAGGGGGTGGGCAGCCCCGTGCGGCTGTCTTGGTTGGCTTGGGGGAAGGAGCTGGGGTTGAAGCTCAAGGACTTCGATTTCATGCTGGGCAGACTGGTTGAACACAGAACCTGAGCAAAGTTCTGGCAGGTTCATGGTAGTTGTGTGCATAGCCTTTTGCAAGATGTGAGGGTCCTAGAAGTTGTTCTGATTATTGCTAGAATCTGATTGAGAAGAGAGGGAGGCATGCAAGAGGAATGAATGAAGTCTGCTTTGTAATAGAGTGCCAAGAGGAGAGATGGGTTCTGCACGCGTTGAGAGCTCTTAAAACCTCTCATATGCTCCAGGCTGTGAGACTGTTAACAAAGACTCCTGAGCAATAGATGTAAATCTGTCTGCCATCCTTTCTTTTTTTTTTTTTTGAGACAGGGTCTTGCTGTGTAGCCGGGGCTGACCTTGAACTCCTGGAAATCCTCCTGCCTCAGCTTCTCAAGTGCTGGGATTACAGCCACGTGCTACCATAGCCAGAGCAGCAAGTACTGTATTTCTTTCTTTCTTCTTTTTTTTTCCTTTTTGAGACAGGGTCTCGCTATGCAGTTCAGGCAGGGTGGCCTTGAGCTCACTTTGTAGCCTAGGCTGATCTTGACTTTACAACGATCCTCCTGCCTCAGCCTCCTGAGTGCTGGGATTACAGGCGTATGCCACCATGCCCAGAAAGTACTGTATTTCTTGACAAGAAAAGAGAGGGCGTATTTGCATATAACCTCTGTTCATCCAGCTCTTTGCTGCATCCCTGTGCCTGTTGTACAGTAGGAGTGCAGTAAATACTTGTCCAGCAAAGTACTTCTGTGGAATTAGAAACATTTTCATACTCACTGCAGATGTTCTGCTCCAGTCTGAAAGTGCCCAGCATACAAGCTTTTAAGAAGTGTTCCTCCAGCCTGCAAAATGTAGGGAACCTAGGTGCAGTGCCGCAGTCCTCTGGGCCTGCTGCAGAGTTTGTGCCCACGCACAAAGTGGACTAGAGTGGACTAGAGTGGATGGTGGGGTGTGCTGTTAGCCTTGGAGACGAGTCCTGCACTTTCCTGCGACGCGGCTCCCAGCCTAGTCCCTGAGCAGCCACCAACAGCCTTGCTTCGTCTGTGCGTGGCCAGGACTGCCTGGCCCCAGCCGAGGACCCGGTTCCCAGGGAACGTGGCTCCTCAGATCCAGTTTAGCTTTTATATATAAGCCGTGTCATCTATTTCCAAGTCCACAGCGGATAGGAAACAGCAAATGAAAGGGTAAGGAAACCAGAATAGGGCGTGTGAGGCAGGTGGGTCACAAGTTTGAGTCCTGCTTGGGGGACTTAGTGAGACTGTCTCAAAATAAAAATAAATAGCTCAGTGAGAAGGTCCTGGGTTCAATCCCCAGTGCCGGAGTGGGGGTAAGAAAGAAACCAGAATAAAGAGGGGAGGGGACATGGCCCCAGTGCAGTGAAAGTTGGCTGCTGGGAGCAGGCTGAGAGGGAAACTGCAGGAGATGCAGTCCTAGGTGGAGCCCCAAGACATTTGCTCAGGGGGACCAGCTCAGTGCAGGCCCTCAGGCATCGTCTGTGTGGTAATGGGTGCTTGCTGGTAACTGTGACCCTGAGTCACCGAGAAAACGCTAAATTACATTCCCTTGCCTCAGTTTAGGAAAGCAGAGGAGTGTAAAACATTTTTAAAAGATTTTCTGTCAGGTTGGCTAAACTTTTACAAAAGTGTTGGGCCTTAGGTAATTTTACTAGTCCTCTCAACAAGACAGAACGAGCGATGTTACAACGCCAACCCGCAGGAGGAGGCTGGGCCCCCGTAAGTCCCCCTGAGGTTGGGCACCTCAACCAGGACCCCTCAGCTGATGACAGGGGTACCTCGGTTCGGGAACTCGACTCTCTCCACAGCTCTGGTTGCAGACCGAATCGAACTTCTCCATGAGGTCAGCATAACCGTTGTATTTGATGTGGTTCTCAGCCCACTTGGTTTGCGACCAGAATTATAGAACGAGTTGAGTTCATGAACCGAACTACCACTGTACTCTGTGGGAGATAAGGTTTGAACTGTTCTTTTTTTCTTTTCTTTATTTCAGTGTGTGGGGGGTCAAACCAGGGCCTTGTGTATACCAGGCCAGAGCTCTAACCACAGAGCCACACTCCCAGCCCGAGGTCTGCCTTGTGAATGATGAGAGTGCTTGCTCTTTAGCCCTGTCCCAGACTGTTTCGAGCTCTGCTATGTGGTGTTTTGGACCTGCGTGCTGAGGTGGTTTGGGTTACAACAGAGCGAGATTGGTCAAATCTTAATTCAGCGGGGCGTGGTGGCGCACACCTGTAATCTCAGCACTCAGGAGGCTGAGAGAGGAGGATCACTGCAAGTTCGAGACCACCCTGGGCTGCAAAGTGAGCTCAAGGCCAGCCTGAACCTTGTTTCAAAAAGACAAAAAAAACCCCCAAAAACCAAAAAACTTAATTCAGTTTCACCCAGATAGGTCACTAGCTATCTCAAAGGGAATTGCCTTTGTTGAAACAGGGAGACTTAGGCAGGAGGATCATTGCAAGTTCAAAGCCATCCTGAACTACATAGCGAGATCCTGTCTCAAGCAAAAAAAAAAAGAAAAGAAAAAAATGGCACTTAGATTCAGGTGTAAATGAGGACTTTTCATGTCTATTTCCTTCCATGGTAAAAAAAATTAAAATAGATAATACATCCTTCAAACTCCAAAAGGGAAAATGAACACCAGTACACCATCTCCCATCTCTGACTATAAACCACTCAGCTCCCCATCCTGAGACTTGGTAGAGGTTCTTGTGTACTTTTTCAGAAGTAATTCTGACTTTTATCCATCTCAGTGGCTATTGCCTTTTTCTTGATTTTTTTTTTTTTTTTTGTACTGGGAATCAAACTCAGGACCTTCTACTTGCTAGTCAGGTGTTGTGCCACCGAGGTATATTTGTGGCCTTTTCCTTGAT
This sequence comes from Dinomys branickii, assembly GCA_004027595.1. NCBI lineage: Eukaryota > Metazoa > Chordata > Mammalia > Rodentia > Dinomyidae > Dinomys > Dinomys branickii. The sequence continues at coordinate 17,624 of PVLD010009465.1, read as the reverse complement.
TTCTGTATGTACAAGTAAGTGTTAAGCTTATAGGTTATATACATTATAGATAAGGATACCTATCTGTGGATTGTCTTTTTGAGACAGGGTCTCGCTATACAGCTCAGGCTGGCCTTGAGCTCACTTTGTAGCCCAGGATGGTCTTGAGCTCGCAATGATCTTCCTGCCTCAGCCTCCCGAGTGCTGGAATTACAGGCGTGCACCACCATGCCTGGCTCGAGATTATCTTAACTTTATTAAATAATATCATTTTCATAGGGAAGTTTTAATTTTCTTGCTGTCAGACTTACCAGTCCTTTCTGTTTTGGTCAAGAAATTCTTTTTGGGCTGGAGGTGTAGCTCAGAGACAGCACACTTGTGCTTGCCAGGCATGGCTGAGACCCTGGGTGTTTGATCCCCAACAACTGGGGGTAAGAAAAAATCCTTTTCTGCTCTGATTGTGTAAACATCCACATTACTGTGTTTTCTTGTAAATTGAAGTTTTGCTGCCCACACTCACACTTTAAGTCCCTGTGGTTCTCAGCCCTGGGTGCAGATGAAAGCTGCTGGAGGGGCTTTGTAACAAATGTGTTGATGCCCAAGCCGTGCTCCAGGCACCCAGGAAAGTCAGAGAGCCGGGCGGGGGCTCGGGGTAGCCATGCAGCGCGCCAGGGACGTCTCTGTCCACGGTTGGGGAACACTCAACCCTGTGAGGTGGGACTGAGAGGCTCATTTTCCCAGCACTGGTATTGAATGGTCTATATTTTTCCTACTGTGTTGATACTTTTAATATCTTTCTCTTTCTGACTTCACTGAGAGGTATTTCATGTATCTTAAAGGTCCTCCATGTGCTGTGTACAGTTCGTTGGTTTTTAGTGTATTCAGTATGGTGCAGTCCTGTCTAATTTTATGATGTTTCATCGCTGCCCAAAAGAAGCAATGGTCTCCCTTGTTCCCCATCTTCCAGCCCCTGGCAACCACTAATGTACTTCCTGTCCCTTTAGGTTTACCTGTTCTGGAGTCATACGTTATAGGGTTTTTTGTGATTGCTTCTTTAATGCTTTCAAGCTTCAGCCGTCTTGTAGCATGTTGTGACGTTACTTTGCTCCTCCTCCCCTCCCCTCCCCCCCTTCTCCCACCTCCTCTTCTCCCGAGAAAAATGTTTCAGACAGATTCAGTGGTGTGTGTGCTATAGACAAGGTTGGTTGAAGCAATTTCATTCTAAACCTGTATTGATGTGTAAATTAGATTTGATTTGGGAACACTTCTACTAAAGTGTTTTTTTTTGGGGGGGGGGTGCTGGAATCGAACTCAGGGCCGCATGCCTGCCAAGCAGGTGCTGTGCCACTGAGCTACTTACCCCGGTCCTAAAATGTTGATATAATCCAACATCACACCTACTTTTACATTATTGTAGACCTTATATTAGTACCAGAGGTTAAATTTTTATTACCAAAAAAATGAGACAAATGTTACAGCTACCTTCTAGGGTAATGAGCTGTGAAATTCTCTCCCTGGCATTGCTATGAAAATACATCCCTAGGGCTGGGGATATAGCTCAGTGGAATAAGCGCTTGCCAGGGTCCTGAGTTCGATCCCCAGTACCGCAAAAAAAAAAAAAAAAAAGAAAATATATCCCTAGGTTGTGACGAGAAATTCCAGCTGCATCCAGATGTTGTTTTCGTCAGATTCGTCAGTCATCGCCACTGTTGGGTTCATTACCAGCCCTCTTCTTGTCTGACCCCCAACTAATTAAACGCCAGTGCTTCTCAACTCTTTGACAAGGGGCACTTTTGTCCGGCTTCTGTGCGTGCAGGCTTAGTGGGAACGAGTCTCTGCACGTCAGTCCCGAGAGCACTAACTGGGGATAGAGATCCTGTGTTGACCAGGTGTGCATGGTCCTTGGACAGCTTCTGGGCCTGCTGTGCTTTCTTATCACTGGCGGTGCCTACATCTAGAAGGTATCTAAGTAGAAACCAGGAGACTTCTAATTCCAAGACCATCCCAGGTGAAGCTCCACCTGCCCTGTGTACCTGCCCCACCACCCCGTCAGGTCAGAGCAGAGTGGGTTCGATTTTTGTTCTAACTCCAGTAAGATCCCTGGAGCAGCACACTGGTCTTGGAAAAGATGAGTTTACACTAGAGTTTCCTTCACTGTCTTTGGAGACAAAGGCAGGTGTGACTTCTATTTCCTGGCTCACCTTCAGCCCTCCTGTTAGAATACAGCCACCCGCCCTCAAGGCAAAATTGTCTCCCTTAAGGTCTTTGACCTCACAGCCAGGTTCTTAGACACCAAGTGACCTTATAACTATAACTTGAGATCCAGAAGTAAAGTCTCTAGGAGTTACTGGTGGTTTCTTGACTGTGGACTCACAGACAACTTCAGTATTACATTTCAGCTGGGCAGAAATTGGCATAATAGGGCCTGAGGTGGGGCTTAGTGGAAGAATTCTTGCCAAGGCCCTAGTTTTGATCTGCAGCACCACCGGAAAAAAAAAAAGAAGAAAAAGAAAAACAAATTAGAATGATAGGCACTCTTTCTGCCACTGTCCCTTGTACAAATGCAAGGATCCATGCATATTATTCTTTTGTTTTGTTTTAGAAAGGGTCCCAAGTCACTCAGGCTGCCCTTGAACTCATGATGTAGCCCAGGCTGGCTTTGAATTTGCATTAGTTTTCTTGCCTCAGCCTCCAGAGCGCTGGGATTACAGGTGTGGGTCACCACGGCCAACTTGTTCATATTAATTTTTAGCCTGACTTTCTCTTATAAAATCAGTGTATTCTGTAGCATCAAAATATGATTCATTTTCATGAGCTCTATTGTACTTAGGTGCTCAGAAGTCCGAGGCAGAGGGTGAGATTCATTACCGGGTATCGGAGAGCTGCATCCGTTGGAATCATAACAGCATTGCCATGACAGTCCACAAAGGAAACAGGTCTAATCTGAAGTTCCCTTTGGTCCCTGGAACGTGTGGGAAACTCATCCGGTTACTATAAGCCAATGAACATTGTTTTTTTTTTTTTTTTTTTTTACTACTTTTTAGCTATTACAAATAATGCTGCTGCAAACAGTTGTATACACATTTTGTGTGGATATGTTTTCAGTTCTCTGTGCTTAAGAGAGTTGCTGGGTCATACGGTGACTCTGTATTTAAACTTTCTGAGAACTGCTGAATTGTTCCAAATAGGCTGCCCCATGGTACATTCCCACTGACAGTGCCAAGCACTCTGATTTCACCAAACCCTCCCTGTACTCGGTAACTTCTGTTTCCTTGATTTTTAGCTGCCCTGGGGCACATTCAGTCGTGTTGATTGTGGTTTTTGGTTTACATTTCCCTAATGACTAATGACAGTGAGACTCTCCCCACGTGCTTATTGACCATTTCTGTATCTTTTCTGGAGAAATGTCTGTTCAGATCATTTGTCCCCTTTTAAGTTAGGCTGAGTTTTCTTTTTTAGTATTGAGTTGTAAGGGTTCTTTATATGTATTGCATATAAACCCATTGTAAGTGTGGGACTTACATATATTTTATCTCACTTTCTGGTTTGTATTTTTACACCACCTGCCTCTTAGTTTTGGGGGTTAAACCCAGGGCCTTGCACACACTAGGCAAGTGCTGTAGGATTAAGCTACATCCCCAACACAAAACCATGCATTTGTTTATTTATGTATGTGGTGCTGGGAGTGGATCCTAGGGCCTTCACACTAACATTCATCCTCAGCTTCTCCCCACCTTTAAAACAAAACAAGACTGTATTGCAAGGTGACTTACATCTGTAATCCCAGCACTCAAGAGGCTGAGGCAGGAGGATTGCTGCAAGTTCTAGGCTGGCCTAGGCTACATAGTGAGTTCAAGGTCAGCCTGCACTATATAGCAAGACTCTGTCTCAAAAACAAAACAAAAAACCTCTCTTTTGAGACAGGATCTCAATTAAGTTGTCCAGATTGGGTTCAACCTTGGGATCTTTCTCAGCTTCCTGAGTGCTGGTATGACAACTGGCTAAATTTTTAATTTGGGTGAACTCTTGTGGGTTTTAGAGATGTTCTTTATAATGTTGAAGATATTCCCCACCAGTTTTAGTTTCCTTAGTGGTGTTAGAGTTTGTTAAATGCATTTTCTCAATGTACGAGATGATTCGTGGCTTTTTAAAATTTTTTATTTATTTTTTGGTAGTACTAGAGATCAAATGCAAGAGTCTATGCTGCTGAGCTACATCCTAAAAAAAAAAAAAAAAAAAAAAAAGCATGGCTTTCTGTAGACTTATGATGTTTCCTATAGGCCTGAGCACCAGGCCTGGAAACCATCCTGATAAATAGGTTTACTTTCATTTCTCTACTGAGTGAGGGGCTTTCTGTTTGAACAGATTGGTGGTCTGTCGTAGATTTTTTTTCTTCAGGTTGGGTGGGGTACAATATGAGAGACCTAACTATTTATCTGAGACAGTGCTGCTTTATAGTTCGTGCTGGCCTTGAACTCACAGCCATCTTCCTGCCTTAGCCTCTCTATTTTTTTTTTGGCGGTACTGGGGATCAAACTCAGGACCCTGCGCTTGCTAGGCAGGTGCTTATTCCACTGACGCCTTAGCCTCTCAAGTGCTGGGACTATAGGTGTGCACCACCATGCCTGGCTACATAATATTTATGTTTTCTGTCTTACATACTTGAACTGAATGCAAGGTGATTTCCTTGGTTTATCTTTCATTTTACTAATTTTCTCTTTAGTTGTGTTTAATTTTCTGTTTAACTTAATTATTGGGTTTTGAATTATAATAATGTCTTTTCTTTAAATGGTCCCCCCAGTACTATTTTGTTATTTATTTGTGTGTGTGTGTGGTACGAGGGGTTGAACTCAGAGCCTTCTCACTGAACTACATTCCCAGCCCTTTTAACATTTTTTTTATCTTTGAGATAGAGTCTTGCTAAGTTGCCCACCATCCTTCTTCAGCCTCCTAGAGTGCTGAGATTATAGGCATGTACCACCATACCCAGCTGTTTCTTTTTTGTTTGTTTGTATTTGAAACAAGGTCTCACTATGTAGCCCAGGCTGGTCTCAAACTACTCAAACTAGAGGGGATCCTCCTGTCTCAGCCTCCCAAGTACTGGGATTATAGGCTACCTTGCCCAGCTCTTGTTTTTTTTTTTTTTTTTTTTTGTCTTTTTGAGACAGAGTCTCGCTATGCAGTTCGGGCCTCAAATTTGCAAAAGATCCTCCTGCCTCAGCCTCCTGGAGTTCTAGGATTATAGGTGTGGGCCACCATACCATGCCCAGCCTTTGTCTCAATATTTTTAAAAAAGGACTGGGGATGTAGCTCAGGGCAAAGGCCCTGGGTTCAATCCTCAGTACCACAATAAAACAAACAAACAAAAAAAATGAATAAAGAGTGAGTTTGAGTAGTCCTTTGAGAGAGGAAGTCATCTCAGCCAAGGTTCTGCAGTTCTGTTTGGGCTGCATGTGAGCAGGTATCAAAGATGGACGGTCTTTCCTACTCTCAAACCTGTATCTATGCTTCCACTGAGGTGCCTTTTCTCTTGCCAGAAGCACCCACAAAATGCCTTTCACCCCCACCCGGTGTGGCTCAGTCTGCTTCTGGCATATGTTTACACAGCTGCCAGAATTGTAGAAGGGATTTGAGTGTGAGAAGCCCTGGACCAGCCGGGAGTGGTGGCGCATGCCTGTAATCCCAGTACTTGGGAGCCTGAGGCAGGAGGGTTGTTGTGACTTTGAGACCAATCTGGGCTACAAAGTGAGCTCAAGGCTCAACTACATGGGAGACCCTGTCTCAAAAAGACCAAAAAAAGAAGCCCTGGGCCTTAGCTCTCTGAGGGTGTGAGTTAAAGTGACAGCACTCAAGAAAACGGTGTGGTACCCCTGGTACTCGCTGAGCCCCTGCGCAGAGGCCCCCAGCCTGCGCAACAGTGCAGGGGTGGAGCGGCCGTCTTTGCCCTGACCTCATAGGAGGCATCTGCAGGTGAGCCACAGATTCCCAGGTGGCTCCATTCTGGCTTCCTTCTGAGGCTGCCCTGCACTGTAGGAACTTGTTCTGAGCAAAGCCTGCACTTGTAAAAGGGCAGAAAGTGCTTCAGGGCATTCCCATGGGGAGGGGCTCGGGATGGCACCCTTTCATTGTTTGGCTCCATCTCTGGGCCCCAGGGTGAAGCCCATAAGGACCCTGGGCTCCAGCAAACCCCGACTTTCCTCCTTCGCAGGCTGCCTGACCCCAGGTGAGGGGCTGTTGTGAGTTTACACAGAGACTGTCAACACAGCGCCAGGTGCACCTTAATAAATGTTGGCCGAGATGACTACAGTCTCACAGGGCCACTTTTGCCTCAGTTTTCCCGATCTGTAAACCAGGGAATGGTACCCAATGGCCACCTACCCCTCCCCTCCACCATGCTGTTGGGAGGACACAGGGTTAATGTCCTTGGACTCTGAGGGCCTGGGTGGGGGAGGTGCTGCATAAACGCAGTATTGTTGTGCTGGTGACTGATCTGGCTTTGTTTGGAGTCTTCAATATTTGACTGTGCACTACGACGCAGTGCCCCATGTGCTTCATGGCTGCAGATATTTGCAAGTGCTTAGCTGTGTGAAAAGCTCCTGGGACGATGACCTGCGCCCTTCCTCACCAGCATGGTGAGAAGCTGCGTGTCCCTGCTGGGCCCCCAGCAGCAACGAGGAATGAGAGAAATGCAGAAAGCATGACCCACACGCGGAACTGGTTCTGAATAGGACGCTTATAGAAGTGCTCTCACTGGAGGCGCGGGCGCTTTAATTCCTGAGGCTGTTGGTGGCAGCTCACTGCTCGCCCGGCCTGTTAACTGCTGGGCTGCCGGTTGGCTCTCCTGCGAGGATGAAGTGCCCTGGCCCCTCGCCACCGCCCTCCCGGTGCTTAGATGGGCGCCCTTTTGAGGAAAGCGGTAGGTGACCCCGGGGCCAGGCCAGCAGGCGCAGGTGGGGTGTCACCGGGACTGTCAGCCCCAGGCCTCCAGGAACCCTGGCAGGCCACCTATCTGGGGCCAAAGGCAGCTTTCCCCCAGAGGGCCCAGAAACCCAGGGCCATTACTGGTGCAGGTGTGGGAGAGCAGCTCGCTCCTGTTTTAGGCCATGTCCACCCAGCTGGGTGGTAGCTGTTCTTTCTGGAGGAAAGGTGACTGCACCTGGGTGACTACTCCTGTTTTCTAGGGGACTATGTCTTTGCCTCCTAAATCTTCAAGTTGGAGCGCTTAGGGTCAGGAGATCCCGGGGAGACCCAGCACACGGGCGTTCGTTCACACGCTCGCTGGGGAAAGCAGAGTTAACCTCCCATTTCTTCCTGAAGTTTCCTCTTCCCAGAATCCACAGGGGGTGGTTGTTTTGGATCAAACCTAGCGGCAGCTGGTAGAGCAGGTCGCCTACCCTCACAGACGCCAAGCCAGACAGGGCCAGCACCCACCATCTCTGTAGCTCTGGGCAGCAGGTGCAGGGAGGTGCAGAGGGCAGATTGTTACCCGCACCCGGGCTGCTTCTTTTGCCCTCAAGTGGAGGCCTCACTTTTCCAGGAGCAGACTCTGGTGCCCCGCTGCGGTTCTCATGCCATGAACACCCAGAATCTGGGGTTCGGTGGCAGCTATTGCACTTGTCTATATAAATTCAGCTCAGAGAGAAAGCTCTCCGCCTCCTCCTCTCCTCCACTGGGAACTGGTCGGATGAGTTTCTTGGGCCTCCCGACTGAGGCCCCTGGGAAGCAGAGGGGAGTGGGGGTGGGGGCAGATGCTGTGGGAAACCCCCACCCCACAAGGTGCCGATCGTGAGGGGAGTCACGCTGGCAGTTTCCAACGCCCTGAGTTCTCTGTCAGGCCCCACTCAGAGCCCAGGGCAAGGGAGAGGGCTTTGGGGAAGGCTTTTCTGTTTTTTCTCCTGTGGTACCTGTGAAGAAGAGACCCTCAGATGGGGAAGGCCAGGGTGGTTGGGAAGGGGCCTCTCAGCTGTTGGTTCTTCACGGGTCTGGAGGCCCCTGGCGGAAGTGGGAAGGGACCTGTGTTTAGAGAGAGCTGCCACACTGGCCCCCAGATGGCTCTCCACCAGCCCACGAGAGGAGTCCCACAGGTGGAGTCCCACAGGTGGCGTCCCGAGGGTGAGGACCCCCGCTAAGACTGGCATCTGGGTTTTACAGAGTAGGTGGCGGCTTCCTGCCTTGAGAATCATCTAACGTATGCATGCCTTCAGGTTCTCAGCTTTATTTAGGGCCCTGTTTCTCCCCTCCTCGCACCGGTTAGAGTTGGTCTCATTCCTCCCTCTAACTCATATTCCCCGAGGCGCTCTTTCTCCTACCGATGTTCTGTGAACGGCGGCTCCTCAGAGCTCTGCATTCTTCTCCAGCGCTGCTTGGCCCTAGGGAAGGACCTGTAGCCACAGCCCCAGGTCTCCGTTTGTACCTGTTTGGGATACATTCTTGTGCCTGGTCCCGTGGAACCCTGTTTCCACCTGTCTTGGTAGTTGTCTGACCTTTTGCACAAAGCCAGGAAGATTCATCTGTCTGTAGCCTAACTGCCAGCCAGGCCTCCTGCTGGCAGAGGTACAGGGTCTTGGGAGGTTCAGGGCCTTTTACGTAGAATTTGGCTTTTGCATGTGCTACTCCCGTGGCGTCAGGTGCCCTCAGATCTCCTCTCACCTGGCCAAGGCTCACCTCCTCCAGGAACGCTTCACATCTCCTGGCTGCAGCGGTGCTCCTGCTGCTGCTGCTGCTGCTTTGGTTAGTGCGGTTTATTTATTCACGCTAATGTACGGCATCCTTGTTTTGTGGGTTATCTATTCATATGGTTGTTTTTCTTCTAGAGTTCAAGTTCCTCAAAGACAGAGACAATGTGTCATTCATAGTAGGTATCCCCTGGGCCTAGCACTCCTGAGCATGCTCTGGAGTGTTGAATGAACTCCTAAACCTGTGCGCCACACTCCCTTGGTGTGTGCTTCCGTTTGGTTTTGCGGTGCTGAGGCTGGAGTGCGTGGAGGCCTCCCCCACCCCGCGAGCCTAGCCGCTGCCTCCTTGTGCTGTGGATGGACTGGTCTTGTCCCTCCCGGTGGATCTGAGCTCTTGGGAGCAGGGACAGTGTGAGTCATCATTGTCTCTGCCACAAGGCTACCACAGTGTCTTTGTGCACAGTAGCTACTTGATACACACTTGTCCTTGAGAGAGTGAATTCTGAAGCTCACAGTTGGTAGAAAGGGCAACGAGGGTTCTCCGCAAGCAAGACAGTAGCCATTGAGGCGCAAAGAGCTTGCCTGCCTGCGCTGCAGAGCTGGGCGCCTTTTGAGGAGTGCTGGCCCCAGTCCCCCACTCCTTTGTACACGGCCCACCTTTCTCCCCATTTGATATCCCCGGGGACTTGGGAAATGTGTGAACACTAGGCCCAGACCCTTCCTGGTTTCCTGCTGCTTTCTGTCATGCCTGGTTCTCTCCGAGGTACACCCTGAAGCTGGAGTTGCAACCCAAGGACAGTGTCAAGGATGTTGTTTTGGGTCACACCTTTGTGGTTTTGCTATGCACGAAGCCTTACCTCTGTGCTCAAGGTCTGTGGCTCAGGGCTCTGCTCTGTCCGAGCTCCTAGTGGTACAGCTGTCTCTCCTGAGGAATGTGGAGGAATGTACCCTGCCTCCTAGAGCAGTGGGACTCTGACTCACCCTGTTGTGGAATATGGGTATTAGGCTGTTTTCTTTCCAGCTAAATTGCATTGTATTTGCCCTTTATGAGAACATGGTCTGAACCAATGTTGGGACTGTAGAGGAATGATGAACACTGGGATGGGAAGGAAGGATAAGGTTATGGCTCCCCAAGTTTATACACACACACACACACACACACACACACACGCAATCCTGGGGTTTTCTGTTTCTGGGTTTTTTTTTTTTTTTTGAGACAGGGTCTCACTATGTAGCTCAGGCTGGCCTCAAACTCTCAGTGATCCTCCTGCTCAGCCTCCCAAGTGCTGGGAACATGTACCTTTATACTAATTTAAAATACGGGTGCTGAGTATGGTGGTGCATGCCTGTAATCCCAGCACTCGGGAAGCTGAGGCGGGAGGATCATTGCAAGTTCGAGACCAGCCTGGGCTACAAAGTGAGCTCAAGGCCAGCCTGAACTGCATAGTGAGACCCTGTCTCAAAAAAAGACCAAAAAATAAAAGATAAAGATATGGGTAAAAAAACCAAAAGCTCCTGTCCTGGTGCCATTGGAACAGGGAAGAGATTTACCCAGCGTCACCAACATCACCACGGTCATTCTTGGTGGACTTACTCTGGTCAGGTGCACTGGTTATTTGTGTTACCATCATTCTGGAGATAATCCAGTGAGGGGGCCGCTGGCACATTTTGCCAGTGAGGAACCTGAAGCCTGGTGAGATCAGGTCTTGCCCGTGGCTCTGTGCAGACAGGAAAATGGAGGGCCTGGGTTTCAACCCCATCTGCCGGACTCCAAAGCCTGAGGATGGGCTGAGTGCATTTCAAGTCTGTGGATCCCTGTGTGCTCTTGCGTTCTCTCCTCGGCCGAAAGCGTGGTGGGACCTGATCTTCAGTGTCTTTGCACAGTAGATGCCGTAGCTCTGCAAGGGTGACTCTTCTTTTGGCAGCCCCCTTCCCTTCCTAGAGTCCTCGCACAAGCAGCACAGCAAATAGGGAGGGGACCCGTACGAGGGGTTTTTGCAGACTTTCACTACTAAGTGGTGGAGGGCTTATGAGCCTTTTATTTATTTATATCTTGGGTGGTGCCAGGGTTGGAATCCAGGGTCTCATGCCTGCCGGGTAAGCACCAAATCACCGAACTGTGCACCCAGCCCCTGTGAGCCATGTGGACCCACAGTTGCAAGAGTGGGGACCCCTGGAAACTTTGGCTGTGCCTCTCATCTGCAGGCATGACATGTAACAGTATCTTAGGGCACCGTCCGACTGCCTTGTCGTTTGGGGACCTTGTATCCTTTCCCTGCGTGGTGACAAGCGATGCTGGAAGCTGGTCTGGCCTGCCCTATCTGTGAGCAACATCTGTTTCTCATATAATCAATACTATCTGCCCCTGTTGGGCTTCAGTAGCTGCTGCTGAAACTTCCTGGTAGGCAGCTTTTCCTGGGATATTTGCCGGGCACTTGGTCATTGCTGTCCTTTATCCGGACCTGGAGCTTTTACCTCCTCCCCGTCTGTTGGGACTGATCACTTAGCCTGTGGCATGGTAGGGCAGCTGTGCCTGCACTGTCTCCTTGGTGGGGACCCAGTGGGACAGGACTGCAGGGGTGACTGAGCGGTCACTGGGCCTGGGTACCTCTGGGCACACCGGAAACTTGCTGGCAGTGACTAATGCGGATACTCCTTAGTCTAGAAGGAACTGGCACTGGTCCTGACCTCCTCACTGTTTACTTTTCTCCTGATTGTGGGAGTGGCGAGAGGAGTTCTAGGCAGGATCGATCCTGCAGTCCTGCAGTCCTCCCAGCAGGCACCAACTGAGCCCCTTATAATGCCTTCCCTGTGGGTGTTTCACCAGCAGTCTAAAAGAAATGTTTGCATGGCATGGACCTGTGCTTCAAGTCATATCCCGGGTCACTTAAGTTCAAAGAAGAATGTGTACTAGTTTTTTACTGCTGGAAAAAATTCCACTAATTAGTGGTTTAACATGACAAGTACTTATTATTTTAAAGTTCTGGAGACCAGAAGTTAAGCTGGGTCCACAGGGTTGTCCGGGTGCTCCAGGGTGGGTCTGTTTTGTTGTCCTTTGGCTTGTGGCCCCTTCCTTCATCTCCAGAGGCAGCAGTATAGCATCTTCTAATCTCTGTCTGCGTTTGTCATCACATACACTGTCCGACTCTGACTCCTGCTGGCGCCCTCTTAATTACTTCGGGCCCACCTAGACCATGTAGGATAAGTTCCCACCCTTAACTGGAGCCAGGTGTGGTGGCTTATGCCTGTAATTTCAGCATTCTGGGAAACTGAGGCAGGATGAGCACAAATTCAAGCCCAGTCCAGGCAATTTAATGAGACCCTGTCTCAAAATAAAAATAAAAGGGCAGGCCTAATATAGCTCAGTGTGAAGGCCCTGTTTTCCACCTCCCAGTCCTTCTGGTTGGGAGATGCTTAAGTTACATTTACAGTGCCTTGCCATATAAGGTGCCATAAGTTGTTCTGAGAATTCGGCTGTAGATAGCCTGGGTAGGGGTTGTTTAGCCTTTGTATATAGGCTGGTAGGGTTGAGGCCTTTCTGCATGAGTGATTTGGCTAGGTTTGTAGAGGGGGAGGGTCTGAGGACTCAATCTTGGTTTGAGAAACAGCACGAGTCAATGTTGGGGGCGTGGATGACCCTTCCTCCCGCCGAAGAGAGGTGCCAGGGGCTTCCCTTCCTATCCCAGGCGCGACCAAGGGAGTTTTCTGGGCTTCATGTGGGCGCTGACCTCCTCCTGGAATGCAGGTGGGAGGTTCCTCGCCTTGGCCACAGTCCTTTCCCATCATCCCCTGTTGCTTGAGGTGGTGGGAAAACAAATTCCTCAGGGAAAATGAATGAGCCGGCTGGGCTGGGCTGGGCTGGGCTGGGCGGCCGGAACCCCGTCCCACTGTCAGTCCGTCGTCCCACTGCGAGCAGCCTCTGCGGGACATGCTGCTCACAGTGGATGCAGGCGCTCCCCAGGGAGCCCGCTGGTGCTGGGGCCCTGAGTCTCCAGGAGGCCTGGGGGGCGCGGGTCGGGGAGCAGTGAACTGGGGCAGAGGCAAGGGCTAGAACACTAGGGGGGCCCTCCTTCCCCAACAGCGGCGCAGAGCTGGGCTTTCGTGGGGACAGTTGGGCGAGGGGCGTGGCATGGGGCGTGCCGTGCTGCCCCGGGAGAGCACAGCTGAGTTTGTCCAGGCTCCCGATTGGATCTCAGTGGGAGCTCACGTTGCTCCCCACCCTGTTTGTCTGGAAAAGTTGTGGCTGCTCTCTGTTGCTTCGCTCTGGCTCCTTTCCAGAGGCGGTTCTGGAAGTGGAACTGGGGGATTATTCCAGGGCAGATCAGAGGTCCTGCGGTGGCCCTGGCGTTTGAGACCTTTGGGGCGTCCAGGACAGGGGCGTAGCTGTGCCGAGGTGCAGGAGGGCAGGTGGACGGAGGCTGCGCAGGTTTCTCAAGGCCTTCCCGTGCGCGGGTCTGGGCTGGATTTTTCCCGAGGACTTTGGAGCCTTACCTTTGGGGGAGCCCCGGTGCTCACCTCGGAGCGGGTGTGGGCTGTGGAGCTTCCGTGTGGGGTGAAGTGCGGTAGGTGAGAGCATGACGGTAGGTGAGAGCATGACGTCAGCCTCCCCGCCTTTCCTGCTGTAGTATGCTGGGGCCTCGCGGCAGCACTATGGCTGATTCCCGGGGATCCCCCAGGACCACCCGAAGCTGGAGATCCAAAGGCTCCAGGTGGGTGCTCCGTGGGAAGACCCTTTCTGAAGGGACAGTGAGTGAGGGGGTAGTTGTCCCCTTTCGCTCGCTGGCAAGAGACCATTGCATGTTGCTGGGGTGTCTTCCCTGCAGGGTCAGGTTGAGGGCATGGTGCTGAGACATCGCTGGGAGCGGAAGGATGTGGGGCTTGGCCTGGTCCCCTGTGCCCAGAATCCCAGGAGCCTCCAGGAGTCTGCCTACTGTTGCCTGGGGAGATTTGGGGCCTGGGGGTGGGGCTGGGTAGCCTGGCAGGTGTGGATGGAGGAAGGGTGTGGATTACCTTTACCTTTAGAGAAAGTTAAGGGAGGAGAAAGAGAGACAGACTGACTGACAGACTGAACTCCCTCCCTCTCTTATATATCTATATTTATATCTCAGACCCATCCAAAAAAAGGTCTTTTCAAGCCTTGTTAAAGAGGACTTCGTGGTGGCACATGCCTGTTATCTCAGCATTCAGGAGGCTGAGGCAGGAGGATCTTTGTGGAGTTCGAGACCAGCCTGGGCTACAAAGTGAGCTCAAGGCCAGCCTGAACTGCATAGTGAGGCCCTGTGTTGAAAAGACCAAAAAAAAAAAAAAAGGCTTCGCAGTGTGGGACTTGAGATGTAGAATTTTCTACAGACGGATGATTCGGATTGATTCATGGACTGATAACGGCTGGACTTGTGGACTGACTCATGCTGAAAGAGGGAAGCAGCCAACCGTCTGGGAGTGGAGTGGATACTTTGGGGACTCCCGATGGGTGGGGTGGGGTAGGGTGGGCTGGCCTGAGCCTGGCTGCTGACTGCCCCCGCCCTCCTCCCCAATAGTCTTCCAAGATGAGTGTGAGGAACCAAATTCTGCCTGTGGCTTGCAGGTTAGTGTTACACTAGGGCTGATACTTATGACACAGGAAGGACGCTCGCCCCTGCCCCTGCTTGTGGGCAGCTGAGCCATGTGCACAGTGGGGGTTCACACTGGTGTTGCGCAGCCAGAACCTGCTCAGACATAGCGGGAGCTTAGGGCTTGGGGATGTTGCTCTGTGGTAGGGGAGACGGACACACACACACCAGCATTCAAACATAGTACGACGAGTCTTTGTCACTTCAGCCTCTGACAGTCTGCACTGGGACCTGCTTTGCTGTGCTGGCTGCCCTGTTTTCCCTGCAGCCCTCCCTTTCTTGGCCTGGAGTCCTCCTACTGGAAGAGAGGCCATGGTGATCGTGGGTGGGTCCCTGGGCCACAGGGCTTCTTTCACCATTGTAGAAATTTAGTGTTATCTGGAGACTTTTTTTTTTTTTTTTTGGCTTTTTGAGAAAGGGTCACACTATGTAGTTCAGGCTGGCCTTGAACTCACTTTGTAGCCCAGGCTGGTCTCAAACTCACAAAGACCCTCCTGCCTCAGCCTCCCAAGGGCTGGGATTACAGGCATGCGCCACCACATCCAGCTTTTTTTTGGCTTTACCCTTCCTTCTTTTCTCCATTCTCCCATGAGGACCTTTTTAAACTTTTCTCCTTTTCCTTTCTTTTTTTTTTGAGAGAGCTCTCACTGTGTAGCCCAGGCTGGCCTCAAAGCAGCCTTCCTGCCTCGTCCCCCAGAGCACTGGGATTATAGGCATGCGCCACCAGGCACAGCTCAATCCTTCTGCTTTCTGCATCCTTGTCTGTGATCCTTTAGCCGTATTTTAATAAAATCTGTATTTTATCTTGTTGCTCCAGTGCGGAGGAGGGAATGGCCAGGCCCCATGGAGCAGCAGGTGCAGAAATAGCCATCTCAGTCTTTGGGGTGCCATGTTACGGGCCCAGTCTTTTGAGTCTTCCTGTGTCCCCCAAATTCATGCTTGAGCAAAGCCATGGCATCCAGGGCTGTGACTAATCCTTCGCTGGTGGCACGGGCTGGCGTGAAATCCATGATTACTAAGGAGGCAGTGGCTGGGACACGGGTATTCTGGAGCCTTTGTTCTAGTCCATATTCTATGAGTTGCTGTTCGTGGCCTCGGTTTTGCATCTGGGCAGTGAGGTCTAAACAGTGTCACCGCACAGAGTTGCTGGGTGGGGGGGTGGAGACTTGTGCACAGATTGGCACCTGGGCTGCTCCTTGGGTTTTGGTCGAGGCGCTGGGAGGATGGAGGCTTGGACTCTACCTTGGGAAGGAAAGCTAGGCTTGCAGGCAGGCAGCTGTGTTCTATGGGAGAAAACGTCTCCAAGTGGAGATGGGGCTTTAGTTTCAGGGTTTGAAGTTTGCTTTATGTTGTTACCCTCACACCGTGGGATCCCTGAAGAATGAACCCTTTGGAGACAGGTCGCCCCTGTGCATGCGTTCGCGTGGGGTGGAGCTGGGATTAATCCTTGGCTTTCGGGCTGTGACCTGACTGGCTGCAAAAGCCCTCTGGGACTTGGGCCCTTTCGTGTAGCCTCCCCGAGGGAACTGACTGACCTCATGGCTAATCTGGGAAAGGCCTTAGGCCACAAGTCCCTGTTCTCTTGTTCCCGCTGGGACTGATGAGAGGAACTGGGGGCTTAGCTGCTTTCAAGGATGTATGGGCCCAGTGGACTGTGCCAGGGGTGCGGGCAGGAGCAGAGGTGTGGGTGGGCCTTTGTCCCCCAACCCTCACCCCACCCTCAGTGCTGGAATGGATGTCGCCCCTGGCCTGGCCTGTGGAGAGGCAGCTGATAAAGCGCCAGGGCTCTGCAGGGGAGGGAGTCACTCTCGGCTTGATAATCCTCTCCACCTTGCTTTCGGTGGAGACACAGTGACACAGCACCAGAGGAAGTTTGGCTGGATTAGTGGTGGATGGTGAGCAGGTTTGGACGCGCCTGATGGCTTGATTTTAGCTTACTCGAAGCATCCATTTGATCTCCATGTTATTTGGCAAATCAGCCCTTATGACTTCTGAAAGCCTCTAAGTAGCTGCTGGTCTCAGGTGAGGCACAGTGGTCCATGGTTCGTGTGGCTCGAAGAGGGAACGTAGGGGGCTGTGGGAGCACAAGGCAGGGCCCTGGGTGGGGGCGTTTCCAATCAGAGACCTGCAGGTCCCGGCTGGGGCACAAGGAGGGCGGGGAGCAAAGAATGCCTAGGCAGAGAGAACAGACCTTCAAAGCCGAAAGCGCCAGCTCCCAGCTGGGGGCAGAGGCAGGAGAAGTAGGGGCGAGGTGAGGGCAGCTGCAGCAAAGCCTTAGGTCGGCTGCGAGCTCAGGCCTGGGTCCGAGTCTGGTGTGGCTGCTTCTCAGTCTCGGGCTGGGTCAGCGGAAGTAAGTGGGCTCTTGGGGACTTTCCCAGAAATGGCCATCAAGTGAGCTTTCCAGAGAGTGGGACCAGTGCGCTGCAGTCCTGTGCGGGGGACACAAGGTGTCCCGTCTTTGGCGAAGGCCGTGACCTGTGTAGACTTCGGCCACTGTGCCGTCCTCCTCTTTCCCCGAGTGGGCTATGCCATCTGCTCGGGGAATAAAGTCCGCCTGGGGCTGTATCAGCCTCACCTGGGTGCAGTTTCCTGCCTTCTGGGCTGCTCTGACCCAGCTGTGCTGACAGGGCTCACGGAGACTCCTCGTTGGCTCAGCTCTGGGGAATTTCCTGGCCTGGCTACGTCCAGGGCCTGCCTGTACCAGGGGCCAGGGTGGAGTGTGGCGAAGTTGGCTCAGCCTTGCTGTTGTCTGCTCCCTCTTCCCCACATCAGCATCCAGAGTGTTTCGGATGCACGGTGAAGTCAGCAGTGCCCTGAGATGCTGCTGTCCTGCAGAAAAGGTCACTGACCCATCCCTGTACGGCGACCCTGCCTTGGCCTGCTGGGTGCGCACCTGGGATGAGCCTTCTGACGCCTGTCAGTATCGTGGCTGTACTCAGGGTTTATAGAAAATTTTGTGTGTGGTGCACCATGCTCAGAAGCCTGCAGGCAG
The DNA here is from genome assembly GCA_004027595.1 of Dinomys branickii. NCBI lineage: Eukaryota > Metazoa > Chordata > Mammalia > Rodentia > Dinomyidae > Dinomys > Dinomys branickii. The sequence goes on along the minus strand of PVLD010009465.1, from coordinate 369 downwards.
ACTTCCGGGAAGATGGCGACCGGGTAGGCAGCAGAGAGAGAACCTCCCAGAGGATTACCACCCAGACAATGAAATATAGCAATATGAAGACAGAAAGGAGAGAGGTGTGTACCCTGAACCCAAGAAGGATCTGAAATGGGAACTGAAGCCCTAGGAAAGACCAAGCAAAACTTCTTCTGGAGGAAAGGATCGGAGGGCCACCACAGCACAGTCGGAGGGAGAAGAGATGGAGAAAGAGGAAGCCACTGCTTCAAACACACTCTTGGCCCAAGCCCTTGTTCCAGCAATCGCAGCTTCAGCTTCGGAGACCCACGCTCAGGGAAGCCTCCCGACTTGGCCAGAGGAGAGCGGAGTTCCAAGAGCTGGTCC
>PVLD010009464.1:0-76883 GCA_004027595.1 Dinomys branickii | reverse complement strand
ATATGTAAAGCAGCAACAAGTGGTGTTTTTTTTTGTTGTTGATGTTGTTGCTGTTGTTGTTGTTTGCCTGTTTTGTTTCTTGTCTTTGGATTTTTGGTTTTTGTGTTTTTTCTGTTGTTGAGAGGATTAACTGTCTGACTAAATTTGCATGTCTGTATATGGGTTCATACATTTACAATTCGAAGATATCAATGGATAACGCAATAACCACTGTTGAGACCATATCACCTTGTCTATAGATTAGTTGTGATTGTACTATTTTTTATGATAATTGGTGTCTGTTTGTCAATATGTTTTTGTACTTTTATGTTTCTAAAATAATTAAAAAAAAAAAAAAAGAAAGTCACTAACCTGAGAAGTCAACCTGAGATCAGGGTAGGGACAGCCAGGACGGGCACTGGCAGATAAAGAGGCAAGGTGCAAAGTCAGCAGAAGTGTGGAGAGGTATGATCGGTACGTGCTGTGTGCCTGTACAAAAATATCACAGTGAATCCCACCAATATGTGCAAGTGATGTGTTAATGAAAATTTTTGAAAAAATCTGTTCTGTACTCTTAATCTTTGAATAAATTAAAAAGCTATTTTTAATGTTCAAAAAAATCTGCAAAGCTTACTTCATCCTGAACAGAAATGGGGAAAAGATGAGCACTAATTCTTATAAAAAATACCTTCCTACATCCAATATAGGTAAATTACCTATGGGCTTGTTTGTCCAGATCCAATCTAAACATTTGCTGGAAGCCACTGTCTTGTTTCTCTCATGCCTACAATGTCCTTTTCCCACAGGGAATCTTTATTAATCAGATAATCATGGGAAAGTTGTCTAACAAAGGAATAATGAACAAAACATGATAAATATTAAGCACTGAAAATAGTATGACAGCTACTAAAATTAGCGCATATTAGTAAATGTCATATCCAGATTAAAGAGAAAATGACAACAAAATATTCATGTGTAAATATTGTAGACCAGGCCACCCGTACCCTTGGGCTGTGGTTGGTCAGGATGTCTAGATGACGTCTATTATGAAGATGTCTACTATGTGCTCTGATGCTTTAACAAAAATTTCTGAGTGGGGACACACAGATAGGTTCTTTGCTTATAAAATAAACCTAATGTGAGAAAAGGTCTTTCTTCTCAGGCAATCTTATGTCAGTCAAGATGGATTCAAGAGGTGTCCTTTCTGGAAATTTCTTGGGACATAGTCACATAATTCTTTTGACTATCTTTGCTACGGGCTCAACCTCAATATAGAAAAGATTTACTTTTAGAAACAACCCAGTCATTTGAAGTTAAATATAATTAATAATGAGTATTTTAAGTATTTGAAGTTAAATATAATTAATAATAGAATTTTAAGAGATGGGTCTTTTTTGTTAGTCATAAATGGAAGTCTATACTCAAGAGAAAGCTCTTCAAATGTGACCAAAAACAGCATCATTAAGGCTGAAGGTGCCAAGTTCACTACTGTGAAAGATGTTTTAGGTGTATTTTCTGTGTTTTGCCGTTCTCCTTACTGTATGCCCAGACTGAGAGGATGGATGCCCTGCAGTGGATGGTAAAACATTCAGAGGAGGATTTTATTCTGTCTTTTAAACATTGCTTCTGGCTAATTCAGCCCACAATCAGCCTTATCTCTTAGATCTCTTACACTGTATTTTTTCATAGCCTGTGATTCTCATTTTGCTCTGTGTACAGTGTCTGCCCAATTACCCTAATGGAAGAGAGCAATGGCACAGAAAATCTCAGCCAGCAGCTGACAGAATCACAGCTCACGGTGTTGCTTTGGAACGCAGTGCGTGACTGCTCTTGTGGAAATCCTAACTCTGTACTTGGACTTGACTTAGGCTGTGGTTAAAGCCAGTGTGCTTGCTCTTACAGGCATTGCCCCAGCAGTGGGAAAAGTCTTCCTTGAGCACGCAGGGCAGTGTGGACCACCTGGCTTGGAAAGTAGTAGCTGAGTGGCAGCAAAACTGTACCTCAAACAGTTGAAGATAATTGCATTCCATGCCTCATTAAACTTGATTTTGTTTGCCTGACTTCAATACACTGACGCCTTTACATGTTCCTTCACGTGCATGAGATGCCCTGGCCGCCATGGAGACTGCTTCATTCACTGGTTCATCCTTGTTTAATACAATCACAGCGAGCACTATCTGCCACCATTACTTAAGGCGTGAAAAGCAAAGGACCACTCATTCCTTTAGTCTCCGTCTGAAATTCCCTCACCGCATCCTCCTCTGTTTCTCTTTCTTAGACCCTGCTGATTTCCATTTGGGAGTGTGTGTGGTTCTGGGGACGTGGCTTTCCAAGAGATCTACCAGTCAATCTCTGAGCCAGGTGAGACACACCACAGTGATTCCCAGGCTCTTTGAAGGGAAACCCCAGAAACTGTGCTCCCTCTGCTCTTGAATCTGAAGACAGTGTCAACATGGAAACTGCCCGCTACTGTGAAGGGAGGATGCTGACCTACAGCCCAAATTTATCCACAAAGAGTGAGGCTGAAGAGCAAAGTCCAGAGAAACGTTTCATCGTGAACACTGTCATGAATTACCATGCCCAGAATAAATTCTTGCTGCTTGCAAAGTGCTACCGATGCTTAAAGAGCCATCAGGAAAGTGTTCCTAATCCTTGAATTACTAACACTGGACATTCCTTACAAAAATCACCATGAGCTTAAAGACTAATATTGAAATGTGGCATAGTACATGACCAAAACGTTGCACAGTTGACCAGAACAAGGTGAAATTTAGTTTTTCTCTCCTGAACTTTCCTGACTCTGAATGAACATCTACTAGATATTTTAATATCATTTCTGTTTGTATTCTTCTCCTATGTACTCTGTGGGTCTTTAATTGAATCATCTCTTCTGAATATTATTTGTTTTCTTTCCCAGCTTGTCTAAGTTATTTTAAATTTTAATGCCAATGTCTCTGTCACTAGACATTCCACCCAAGATAGTGTCACCAGAGAACTCAGCATCTGTGTCATAATCCAAGATCAATACTTCAATAGAAGTTACAGTAAAATCCTCAGTAAATTACATATCTGAGTTTAGCCACTTAAATATTTTATTTTCACTTTAGATCTCCTGCAAGTGAATCTGAATGGAGGAGAAATCAATGCTCTTCATCTTCCTACAGTCAAAAAAGTTTTATTCAAAGACCAAATCCATCACAACTATGAGATCTGAAACCTGACACCTCACCTCTCTGAGCCTCCTGTAATTTATCAACAAAGTAAGGATGGTATCCAACCTATCAAATTATTTTGCAAATCCTAAAATATCTTTCAATTTAATATTATCATTCTTAATCCAACAATATGTATTGAATATCTATGTACCCAGTCAATATGGAACCCACCAGGGACACAAACAAATGCTATCAATGAACCCAGTGAAGTTTGGTATTAAAATCATGATAAATATATTTATGCCTTCTAATGTTTATGACTTTCTAATGTGGGACAGTAAGGCAGAGCAAATCCAGAAAGCATGGAGAATTTCTTCACTTACTATGAAATAGATTCCTAAATACTGACACATATTTTAAGACAACCTTCTTATGGAGCACAAAGCTAAGTCTTATCTCCAGAAGTGAATTGCTGATATGTGTAACCATGAGACTGAGAATGGCGTACAGAAGCTTAAGTGGAAGGAACATAAACGATGAAGTCACGATGCTCTTTTCAACTATCTTTCTCCTCTGAGCTGCCAAACGCAAACAGCACACTGAAAGAAATGGCAAAACCAGACTCACGCTGCAGAGAACAAGAATACCTGACCCACTGTGTGCACGGCAAGCTCCTGCTCTGTTGGAACACCGAATCAGTAAGTGAGGGAGAGGAAAAGATCTATTAGGTTTCAACCACTAAATATGTGTGTCAATTGATCACTTAAGTCTAATGTATATTAATCAATACCCTGGAACATCATCGTCTGTTGATTTTCTTTCTACTTAACTGAGAGTTCCTGATTATCAGCTAATCTTCTGGTTCCTTAAATCCTTAATATGTAAATTTGGAAATGCCAGGGAGCTGTCTTTGAATATCTTCTCTTTTCTACTTATATCTTCTTCCTCAGTGATAATAGGATTTTGGTTTTATGCTGAGTGGAAGTCATTTAATCTCATGCCTTTTGATACCAGATTCTTGATGATCGTTACTTTTAATCAATTTTATTTTAAATGGCACTTTAAAACACAGAAGCTTTACTCCTTTATGGGGTACCATGTGACTTTCCAGTATATGTGTATTTTGTGGTATTTAAACTATGACAAACATATCTATCTCTTAAAATATTTACATTTCCTAATGGTGGAAACATTCAAAATGCTTTTTGAGCTTTTGGAAACATGCAGTACCTTACATCTCCCATCTTCACCCTGCTGCCCGACAGCACTCAGAAAGTCTTAGTCGCGACAGTGACATCCCAGGGCGCAGCTTCCCCGCCCCCGCCCCCGCCCCGCTCGCCCAGCCTCCGACAACCTCTGCTCTACTTTCGGCTTCTATGCGACGCTCAGTGCATGTATCTGGCAAAGACCTTCCCTGAGGAGCCAGCGACCCAGCTAAGTGCTTGGGACGTCTGCTTGGGGGACTCCGTCGTCCCAAGGGTAACAAGCTGCAAACGGAGCTCCTTTTACACCTTAGACTCACCTACCTGAGCCTCTATCTCCGCTGCGTACGCCCGATTTTCACTCTCCTCTTAACGCTAGCTCTGCTACGCTCTCACAGTGTGCGTACAGTGTGCCCAGGCCCACTTCCATCCGTACCCTTCTAGATAAACCTTTCTCATCTCCCTTGATTATTACAGTTGCTTAGTCGGTAACCTGCCTTCGACCTTTTCCCTCTTACTCTCTGCTCTCAGTATCACAGCGCAAAGCATCCTCTCCTTTGCTTAAAATTTCCATTTCTCTCTGAGAAAAAGCCATCATAATGCAATGGTCATCCCACCCTTATCTGGTAAGGCCGTTTGCTTTAACCTCGTGTTTTTAGTATTTGCCCTCAGAAACCGCTCCAGCCTCCCTCACCTTTCTCCCGTCCCTTGAACATTCCCGCTGTCCTCCCACCGCAGGCGTGTGCGCCCCGCTCCTGCCTTTCCCGAGCCGCCTCGGCTTACCCCCAGACGTCCTCGCACTGAGCTCCCTGACCTCAGCACGGGCTTCACTCCAGAGCCACCCGCTTACTGAGCTTTGCCCAGTGTATTTTACCTAAACTTCTAGCACCTGAAGAGTTCTTTTGGCTTTTCCTTCTTTATTTTTTCTTTATCACTTCTCTAGGTAATGTTTTATGTATTTTATTTCTTTATGTTGATGCTTATATATTTATTGTCTACCTTCTCTTCTGGCATGTAAGTAAGAGGAAGATATGGTTTTGTTTCCATTTCTAACTGCTGCTTCTTCGGATCATAGAATAATCTCTAGCAATTCTATAAATATTTAGTCAATGTGTAGATAAGTGAATAACTAAATATCCTGACTGGTTTTTCACCTTGAAAGAATCTAGAAATTTAAACATGGCTTACCCAGGGAAGAATACGAGGCAGATAGTATTTTTTAAAGTATTAACAAAAAGGAATCAGCGCATATACGAGTAGCCTGACAATAGCTTATCCTGTTCTGATCATAAGGTATCCTTACAGGCACGAGGATAGAAGATGCTAAAGATGTAAGCAGGGGCTAAATTAGGAGCAATTTTCCTTCTGTGTTGGGACATGGATTTTACAGTGAGGCTAGAATCCATGAAATCTTTTAGGTTGTGGAACAAAACAGCAAGTTTTAGCTGGGAGGGTTGGCACGCCTTTGTAATCCCAGCAGTGAGGAGGCTGAGGCAGGGGGATTGGGCTAAGTTTGAGGTGAGCCCGAGCTACACAGTGAAACTCAGTTGAAAGAAACAGAGGCAGACAGAAAGAGAGAGGAGAGCAAATGCAAGTTGTAAATTTTAGCAAAATTACTCTGGCGACATGGCAAAAGAGAGCGCAGGCTGTTAACACTTTCCCGCACCTTCTGGAGCAATGCTTACCTCGTCCATTGTTTCCGAGGTCTCCATCTTACTGCTTTCCAGCCTGTGGCAATGCAGAAACATCACTGTCACAGGCTATGGCTCAGAAAATGACCACAGGAAGAGGAACAGCCAGAGGGTCAGGGCCTGGAACAGATGGAACCCTCAAGGTCAGAGCCCAGGGTCCTCTCCCTCCAATTCGCCCACCTCCAGTTTACATCCACTCCCAGCCCTGTCAGCCAATTAAGAGTGCTCTCATCAACAGACCGATTCCACGATTAAGTTAGAGCCCTCGTGACCCAGTCTCTCCCACCCCATCTCTGAATATCGCTGCCTGAGATCAAGTCCTCACTGAGTCTTCGGGTGACACTTTGCCTTTAGATCATAACACCAAGTTAGGGAGGATAACAGAAAATATTTCAGTGGTCCCGGGTAAGCATGAGGACAGACACATTTGAGATATATTTTAAAGCAGAAATGCTGGTATTGGGTTAATCTGCTGAGAAAATTTCACATATGGGAATGAGTTTGGGATTAGTTAGAGCATCAACCTTGCAAACCTCTTTGGACTTTTTAAATTTTCAGAATTTCCCAATTCTCTCCCTGCGCGGCTGCATCATCTGGGAAAAGGCACCCCAGCCTCGTGACTGGACACAAACAGCCCAGGAAATACAACCAAAAGTTAGTGCCTCGTGGTATGAACCATGGAGTGGAAAATGTGAACCAAGGGGGGATCTGGAAAATAGTCCTTCTCCTTTCTCTTTGCTGTAGACTATTTTGAAGTATTGTTTCAATTTCCTAGAATAGTCAGAGGTTTGGCTCCAAGACAACACATTGTATGAAAGATCTCTGGTTCTCTGGTGTTTTATTATAAAGCTGGTACCTACATGGCACTGCATCATATCACGTGGCCCCCAGCTGTACTCGCTTCCCACGCACGTGGTCCTCTTCCTCATTATTCTGGTCTTCTGTCTTTCAGATAAACTGCTGCCGAGTGAGTCCTCTCCTTAGGCTCTGTGCCATCTCCAAACCTTGACATGTCTATTCAGTGTTTTAATATTCAAGCTGAAGTGAATGGTGATGTTCTTCAAGTTGATGAGGAAGTTTCATGTATTTTATACTGTTATTATAAGGCATTAAATATTACAGCAAGATTAAATTTTAAGTTGTCTGGTTTAGAGTTTAAAGGAAAAAGTCTGAAACAGAGATATGAACATGGTATGTGTTAGCCTAAAATTTTTGTAGTCTCAAGTATATAAGATGAGAAAATGTCTGTGAAACATAAATCTGCAGAAACTGGGTAGAGACCGCAGAAGAATCACCTAAAATATAAAAGAAATATGTTTAGTGGTTTAGTGGAAAAGAGAGAGCTACAAAAGGGAATGATGTGGCTGGACAGCAAATTGGAGGGCTGTAACATGAATCTGTTATCACCAATACTGGGGGTAGTTCTTTCAGTGGAAGAGAGGTGTCAGAAAGCAAATGCAAAAGGTTAAGCAGCGTCAGGGAGGTTGCAAAGTAGAAAAGATTATAAAATCCTTCTGTAGAAGACATTGCTTGGAAAGGAAAGAGGTCACTGGCATTTCCACCCTGGAAAGAAATATCACTGCCAGAATGCCTTTGTGAATGACACAAAATAGCAGTGGCATTTAAAAATTATGCAAGACTTATTAGAGATATCATCCTTCTATTGCCTTTGGCAGTATTAAAACCAGTGATTCTGTTAGCTAGAAAATATTGCAAATGACATTTAACCAATTACATTGGTGTTACTGAATATGATAACACTTTTGTATCAAACTACTATGGAATTAGTGATTCTCTTTTCTTCTGGGAGATAATATTCATCCTAGGAGATATTCTACTTATGATACATTTTTGTTTAAGAGAAAGGGTCTTGCAATATAGTTCAGGCTGGGCTTGAATTCACTCTGTAGCCCAGGTGGATCTCAAACTCACACCTCAGCTTCAGCCTCCAGAATGCTGTGATTAAAAGTTTGCGCCACTGTGCTTGACAATACATTTTTAATACTTTCAGAGAACTCCTTACACTATAAGTACAAAAAGAGGTGATTCTGACTGAGCTACAACCAATATTTGCAGACAGTGATTTCTCTTCTCTATGAGAACTTTCTAAAGTTCCAAAATCATATAAAACTACACCATAATAAATTTAGGTCCAACAGTCGATATAACTAGGTACCAAGACTCTGTACTTAAAGTCTGACCTATGAATAATTTATTCAGGGTGATCTAGAAGTTTCTATTTTTTAAATTGGTCTGAGTCAGGAAGGCTAAGGCTCTGATTATGGTGAGAAGGAAAGCATTCTATAAACACAAGTGGGTTTTTCTTCCTCCACTCAATCTCTTGTCCCACTCAGATGCTGGTGCAGGGCTTCTCTTTGTATCACACACCAGTCATTTCAAACTGCATCACGCTGTCTGTGCTATTTCACATGAATTTACAGAAAGACTTCTCCATACTTTTTAATAAGTCTGGTTATTTGGCAACTAAATCATCCCAGAACACAGGTAACCCATGTGATAATTTATAAGCAGAATCTGTAAACCAAGATGTTTCCTGGATGCCTTATTTCTAAATCCATGGTTTGTTAGTTTTGTTAAGAGTCCCTTAGGTCCATACTTGAGAATAGGCCTCGGCCGGCCTCCTTCCTGGAGTCCTGATCATCAACCGCTCTGAGAATCTCAAGACATTTATCTGCTTTATAAATTAGATTATTTACAAAGACAGTTCAAACACCTTTCACAACTTCATTTCCTTGAAATTTCTCATTTCTGTTTCAACTTGCATACTGAAAAACGTCTTTTAAAGTGTTTTTTATGAAATAAAGGCAATTTGCCCTCACAGTTTAACTTAACCCAATCTCCACACTTAGTAATTTTATTTAAGTGAAAAACATAAAGTCTACTATCAGAACAGACATCATGTCATGTATAAAGCTTAAATTTAAAGTTTTATCACACATCAAAATTCCCTATGATAGACATCAGTGAATGAGGGACAGTAACTCCTCAGAGGTGGAAGGAAATGAGATGATCCCTATAACACAGTAGCTTGGAACCTGGAACACATGACCAGATGCAGTGTAAGGAAAGTAACAAAGGTAGAGACCAGTGGTCTTCCTGAACTAGAAAACATACATGGGGGAGGCAGAGAAGCCAAGGTGCCTAAAGGCCATAAAGCAAATGACCAATATTCACCAAAACCTCTTAGTCTGGCACGTGAGGGTGTTATTCAGTCCAATCATCTAACTCCAGTTTTACTGCTTCAGGGATTTTCTTTTAGGCAAATCGCTATTTAACTGTTATCTAAACCTGTCCACCTTTCTCACCTTTGAGGAAATTACTTACACTCCCTGTCTTTGGCATACCTTGCTGTTCCTCTGGAGAATGCCTAATGATGAGATCATGACTTCAGCTGCTATTGCCTCGGTGATGCCTCTTGGATATTTGCCCTGTTCTCTGTTAGAATGAAAATTTCCTTCCGCTGTTGCCCACCAACCTGTGGCAGGGTGAACAATGCCAGACAAAACATTCACAGCCAAGTCTCTATCATTACCTGAGAATGTTTTGTTTTATCTGGCACAAGGAAGCCGTTAAAAGTTCTTAGTGTGGAAAGAGTATCCTTGATTATCCAGATGCATCTCATACAGTGACAACAGCTCTCAGAGGTGAGAGGCAAGGAATATAGGCAGCTTCTAGAAGAGAGAAAAATCAAGGAAATAACTCTCTCCTAGAATGCTAGACAGCATCTGACCCCTGGAATATCCCGATTTGGGGCTCCACATCTCCAAAACTATAAGGGAAGAAGCCTCTGCCTATTGTGTAAAGTCACTGTGTTTGTTATGGCAGAAATGAGAATTGCATATATTACCCTGTAGCTATTTCTTACATAATATTGATATTACATTAGCACATTAATGTGTTTCTTTGTTTATAAATCCCTCACTGCTAGCTGAAGGCAAACTTTTTAAACAACCCGACCAAGACACATTAATCTTTAAATTCTTATTACTTAGCACAAGACCTTTTATAGTAACAATCTAGTAGGTATTTGGTGAGTGAATGAATGAATGGAGAAAGAAATAAATATTTGTGAACACCCCTGATATTCAACCCACTTCTCCAATCTTAGGGTTCTTCCCCAGTAACAGTAACCGAGCGCCTTCAACAACCAATAAACTTTCATTTTACTTTAACTTGGCTGTAAAGTCTAACCTTCACAGGTTTACCTTTGGATTATCACTCCAGGACAGGTCCAAGTGACAGTGTACTTAAGAATCATAGCAACAAAGAAATTTGAAACATGTTTTAAAAATCTCTAGAAAAATCTAATCACTGGTTTTGCTCCAAGGACCAGAAGATGGAGCAGAAGCTGTGACTTGACTCTGATTCTGGCCCGAGGAAAGAGCCAGTGTCTGAGCGAGGAAACGCAGGGCCAGAAATGAAGCCTCGGTGAGCCTCTTCCCAGAATTGCTGGCCCTCGGATGTTCACTTTGTGCATGCTTCCTCTCTACCAAGCTCCATCCATCGGTTCTCACCAGGACAGCCTAGATCCTGCCCTGGCGGGGAAGCTCCCACCACAGGTCTCTGTGCCCTCAGTCTTACATCCCGGGGATTCCAAAGGGTAATGCTTTTCTATCTGCCCAGTTTGGAGCTATCAGTGCATCTGTCTGAAAAAAGGCTACAGATGTTATGATCAAATTTAAGACACGATAAAAACTATTCTATCTACAGTGCAATATATCTTTATAAGTTGGGTTGTGAATTTGAACATCATGTAAACCGTTTTCATGAGCAATAACTCCAGTTCCCCAAAGACTACCTAAATAGCATTAGGCATGTAGCTTAAATACAGTCTCAGTTTCTCAGTACATCAATGCATCTATTGTGCTAAGCAAACAACTTTGGGAAATATATATGTTTATAACTCATCAGAGCCTCAAAAATCTAAGCAAAATACAATTTAAATACAATTTTTATTTACAACTCAAGGTTCTGTAGTGATTTGGGGACCCAAACATAAAGGTCTCTCATACCCTTCCCTACCGTCACACCTGGTAGTGACAATAAGAAACAGTTATATCACAAAATACGTCCTAGGTGGAAAACAAAATCTCATTTGCGAGCAGCAGTAACCACCAGCTTCAATGCGCCTCTTCCCAGCATCTTGTCAGCCATTGTTCTCCTCTGTTACAACAGACCAATCAGATGATTAGGGCTACTGCTGGTTCTCAGACATCCAAAGGGATGAGATTTCAAATCCTCAGCAGCAGATTGGTGCTGCTGGAAGACAAACTATAAACCGTGGACTGCTGGATTGGGTTTATGGCTCCGTGTGTGATAACATCTAGAAGAGTAGGTGGCAGTTTGCAAAACAGGCAGGTCCTCCACAGTCTCAGCGCTTGGAATAGCATCTAAACACGAATCACAGCACTAGGTTCCTGTATCTGCAGAGTCTATAGCCCCACAGTGGTTCGCCAGTATTTGAATTTTTCTCCTGCTCTGACCTATCAAGCAAAGGAAAAGCATAGTGACCCGGCTTGCAAGTAAATTTCTTCAGCAGATCTTGGCTCAAGAACACCAAAAATGAGGTCATGACACTTAGAATAAACATTAAAGATTTGCTTTGACAAAAGACACCAGTCTGCTGTTTCAAAACACCCAGCAATCCTAATGCAATGGGGATAGTGACTATCGAAGAAGCTTTGGTTTGTCCTTCGTTAGACGATATGTAGGGTGCTGGCAGGAGTCGAGCCATTTCACATTTGAAAAAGTTGTTCATCATCAAAACGAAAAGAAAAGATGATACAATTTTAAATACTTTTCCTGAACAATTATCTTTTTCATTTTAGTTCGAGGATCTAGTTTTCTCCAACCTATGATTATCAATTTTTCCCTATTTGATATGTATATTCACAATGATAAAGAAGGACTGCATTCTTCTCTCTTTGTTCTAACTTGTGACAATTTTACAGTACTATAGACTTCTCAAAGTTCCAGATCTACTTTGCAATGCTTCAAGCAAATAAAATATCATGTATCCTGACTTCCACATGGGGTTTGAACAAAAGTACTAACAGTGCCATGGTCATAGAGAAATCGCTACATTGTTTCCACACAGATTTTAGCCATTGGCCATGCACTGAATCAATTACTTCCAAGTATCTTAGTATAAAACAACTCTGACAGAGAAAAATCGTTTCTCTGTAATATACTATCCAACAGGAAACACCGTGATGCTCCGCATCGCCACCACCGCTTGCTGTTTCCCATGCAATGGGAAATACAGCGCGGCACTTTGGGCAAGATGGTGAGGGGACCGAGCAAAGACAACTGGAAACAAATTAGGTCCCTCAATAAAGCCCGGTCTCCTGCCTTCTCCCCACTTCTCCTCACTACGTAGCTGAGAGGAAGGAAGGACGGCTGCCCGGAAGCATTTGACAGCAAGACCAAGGCGGTTGCAGCGTCCTCATTGGTTCTGCACAATGCCGTCACACCACCTAGAGTTTCAGGCAGCGTGGTGACCCCAGCCGTGTTTTCATCCTGTGCTGTTCGTCGTGCCGTCTGATCTTCTCTCAGCTCACTAATTAATCCACTAAATTAATCTCATTAAAATATGAATTGTAGGTGCCCACTGTGGCACATTCTAGAAAAGACAATGAAGTAAACAGAACTTTGAAGTTGTCTTTCTTTGGAAGGATTCTCTCCTCTCACTTCGACTTTCTCTTTTTCCCTTTTCTGTTCTTCTTTTTCCTCCCTTCCTTCTTGCTTTCCATAAATATACCCTGACGGTACTTTGTTTTGAGACAGGATCTTGCTATGTAGTTCACGTTGGTCTTAAACTCACTATGTATCCCAGGCTGTCCGGGAACCCGTGGAGATCCTCCTACCTTAGGCTCTGAGTGCTGAGATTACAGGCATGTGCCATCACACCCGGCTAGTATTTTTTATTCATGATTCCTACTAAATTTAAAATTCATATTTTTAGACTAGGTCAAGTTATAAGTAATTTATGATTGTAAACTATTAACACTTAAAGAGCCAATAATTGATATAATCCAATAAAATAATGTTATGAAAAAGAAAGCATATACTTAAGGAGCCTTAGTTACAAAATTTGTTCACATATTTTCCTAACACTATAAGGTCTACAGCAACACCAAAATAGAAGATGAATTAAACTAATACTAAAGCAAGCCACTCAAAGTGTACAAGGTTAACAGCAGGGAGCGGCTCCATTTGAAGTTTTCCTACTTTTTTTTCTAACAGAGCCTGGCATTTTTCCTTTGCCTTGTGATTGTATTTTTAAATTTTACTGCTTGTGACATACTAGTTTATATGCCACACATTTTAACTTAGGTATTACCAACTATATTCACTTTTGATTCTCCTATTTTGTGTGCATAAACTGCATAACACCTGCAATAGCAAGTCCTAAATATTTTCTCAGCCTGCTCTGAAGAGTAATGCGATATTTTCTTTTGGTTTGTCCATAGTTACATAAAATATACATATCTAGACTATTTATAAGCAGATAAGTTTCCTAATACTGTTTTGATTTTCTTTCCCCAAGTTATTGGTTAATAATGTAACATTTGGATCTTGAAGAAAAATTGAGTCACAACATGACAATATCCCCCAGATTTTCTACAGAGTGATGAAAAATGTTAAGAGGGTTTAGCGCTTGTTCTAAGTCTCCCCTGAGCATCAAGAGAACATGGGAGATCCATTTACACTGTGGAGCAAGAGTCTCCTGAGATATCAAAGCAAAGCATTTAAAAGGTAGTTCCCAAATCCATTTTCGGCTATCATAGATTATAACCTTTTTCTTTCTTTGCTTGTTTTGACTTTATTTTTAAATCAATTTTATTAAAGTATTCTTGATAGATAAAAAATATAATTTTGAATGTAACACAATAAATTTCAACAGATATATATATATAGAGAGAGAGATAATTAACATTCCATAAAAAATTATAAGACATCTCTGATATTTTGAAAGTGACTACATGATCCTGTTCAGTCAGTTCCCTCCATTACCCCTGACTGGTTTATCTACTTGTCCTTTCTGGAAGAAAATATGTATGGAGTCACAGTTTGCCTTCTTCCTGCCTGGCTTTATACCTATTTCTTGCATGTATTAATGGTTCATTTCTTTTTATTCATGAGCTGTATTTCCTCTCATGGATTCACCATATTTCATCTGATCCTCTGTTGACAGACATTTGAATAATTTCCAATTCCCAGTCATTCAAATAAAGCTACTGTGGATATTTATGTACACAGCTAAAATAGGTAGGATTTTCTTGTGGGTATTTGTTTTTGATCTGTTGAACAAGTATCCAACTATAGAATTTCTGAGTCATATAGTAAGAAATGATAAACGTGATTAATACATATTAAACATTTAAACATATTCCCAGTTTCCTGAAAGGAAAACACTGTTTGAACTCCGGACTGCAATAGAGAAGTGCTGTAGTTGCTCTGTCTCATCACCAGTACTGTGTATTATGAACTTTTTACATTTCAACCATTCTATTGAATATATAGTAGATGCATTTTGTTTTACATTTCCCTCATCATTAGTGATATAAACATCTATGTTTGTTCTTTCAGACCATTAATGTCTTTGTAATGATAGTGTTCAAATCATTTGCTACTTTCTGTAAACATTGTACTGATTTCTTTTTAGCATTGTGTTACAAAGATTTGTTGTAAAAATTGTGGAAATGTTTTTATCCATATATTCAATAGTACCCTACTATTGAACAGTACTTTGTTTCATCAAAGCTTCTGTTTGGGAACAGTTAGGTTCATGAACCAGAGCCTTTGACAAAATCTTACTCCCTCACCTGAACTCTGTATCTGGAGGAACACAGTCCTGGCTTCTTTCCTGCACAAACACAAACAGAGCCATCCCTGAAGCATGGAACAAGTCAAATTCAGGAACCAAGATACCATATGTATCAAATATCAAATGTATTTTCTCCAAGACCTTGATCCTTTATCTGAATTTGAAAGATCATAAGTATTTTATCATTTTTTCTTTATTCTTAATGTGATTTATATTCAGTGTAAGGCCTTTTCACCTTTCCACAGATTGTGATGATTTTCTTCTGTTTTCTTCTAGAGATTATATAGCCTTAGACTTGGTTATTATGTAGTTTCAGATCATATAGCTTTAGGTATACTCTTCTGTTTGTATTTTTGGTACAGTGTGAGAAAAAAGTCAATGTTCCTTATTTTCTACCCATTTAACTATTCATTCTATCATTATTTATTGAAGATAATATTTTGCCAATATAATTATCTCAGCAACATATCGGATAACCAAGTAATAGATGCACATAGATTGATATCCAGACTCCCTATTCTATGCCCTTGATCTACATGCTAACAGGTAGACCAGCAGTATACTGTCTTTGTTATCACAGCTTATGGTAATACACTCAATCAGTAATGTTCCACTTTAGTTTCTCAAAAGTGCTTTGACTATAAAATACTTCTTGAGTTCAAACAAACTTAGAATGTTTGTTAATTTCTGCCAAAAAACAGTGTGGTGCTTTTATATTTGAGGTTGAATCAGCTCTATTGATTAATGTGAGACATCGCAATATGATTTAACCTTCTAGTCAACATCCATGACACAGCTTTCCATTTTAGTCCTCAATTTGCTTTCAGTAGTATTTTGTAGTTTCCTTAGTACAGGCTTTGCAATATTTAGTTGACTCTATCCCTCATTATCTGAAGTTTTGATATTGTTGCAAGTGGTATTTTTCTTATTTTGAATAGTAAAAATTGTTCTTTACTTCTGTATCTATATTTTGTTTCATTATGGGAATTTTATATAAATACAATTGTATGCCATCTTTTGTGACTAGTTTTTTGGTTAGGATAATGTTTTCAAGGTTCATCTATATTGTAAGAAAAATCCATACTTTATACTGTTGAATATTATCTCATGTATGAATATTTCACATTTTACTTTTCCAATCATCAGTGATATACATTGCTTTCATATTGAGATTGTCATGAATGTTATCCTGAGCATTTGTATCCAGGTTTTCTTGTGAATATATGTTTTCATTTCTTTTTGATACAATATATACCTAGGAGAAGAATTGTCAGATTATACAGCAACTTTATGGTTAAACCTTGGATGAACTGCCAAATTATTTTACAAATTGACTTCATGATTTGATAACCTCTCTAGTAGATTAAGAGAACTCCAATGCTTCTTATTTTATTGGTCTCCTGAACTACATGATGGGGATATTTGTTTTACTTACCTTATAATATTGTTGTGCATGATTAATGAGCTAGTACACATAAAATAGTTAACACATTGTCTGGTATATTATATGCATTTTAGTTAAAAGTTAACTTCCCCTCATGTACTCTTGAAATGAAGAATTGCTTGTGATAATTGAGTGAAACTTAGCCATAGATTTTTACTCCATTTCTATGGAAAAATCAATTCTGAACCCCAGAATACAATGCTAGGATAACATTTAACTGAAACAGTGGCAACTTCTTGGCAACAGTCTGGAAGTGAGGCAGAAACTTTAAAAGACCAGGTCACGGTTCATTTCTACTCTTTGTATGCTGATGATGTAACATTCCTCTAGGCACTCCCAGCTTCTATGCTCCAAATTTTGCCTTCTAGATCCTAATTCAACTGAATCACTTTTTTTCCCTTTGAAAATTTCATTATTTTTATCTTTCTATTTTATTTTAAAGAGAATAAAAAACAATATCAAAATAACAACAACATAGACAAAAACAACACAAAAATAGTAAAAATGGTACAGGGTTTCAAAACAAAAAGATAAGAATTAACAGTGGTTGTTATATTACTCATTGTTATCTTCAACGAAGTTACTCAGATTATCAGATGTGAGAATACAAGAGTGACCAAACCATTAAAGAGAATAAAAAATAATTTAAAAAATTAGAAAGAATACTATAAATGATTCTATTTTGCTTCAACACTACATTGCTGCTGGTTTTCTCATTTTTCTCTCTGTTTAATTGCTTGCTCTGCCTGGTGGTTTCTTTCTATTGTTCTTGAAATTGTGGTAATTTGTATCTTTCTAAAATATCTTTTAGTACTTTGTAGGCTTGGTTTGGCAATTGTGAAGTTCCTCAGTTTTTCTTTATCATGGAAATATTTTATTTCTCCACTAATTTTGAAGGGTAGTTTTGCAGGATACATCATTCTGGGTTGGAAGTTTTCTTTCAATACTTGAAATACTTCACTCCAAGCTTTTCTTGACTTGATGACTTGCATGTAGTTTGTGTTGTGAAACCTTCAGTGATTCTGATAGGCTTTGCTTTATAGGTTATCTGTTTCTTTTCTCTAACACCTTTTAATATTCTGTTCTTTTCTTGAAATTCTTGGGTCTTGATCACTATTTGGGTGTAGATTTATTTTGGTTATGGCTAATTGGAGTTCTATATGCCTCACGCAACTGTATGTCCAATTCTTTTTCCATGCCTGGGAAGTTTTTTGCTATTACCTCTCCAGATAATCATTTCTGTAACTTGTATTGACTTCTGCTATTTTGCTAACACTTATTAATCTAATGTTGGTTTTATTTGATTTGTATTACAACTATTGGATTGTTATCTCCCAGTTCCTTGTTATTTTTAAAAGATCCTTCCTTTTATGATCATTAGCTACAATTCTGTCTTCAGGGTCTGAAAATCTATCTTCAGCTGTGTTCTAGTGGTTTTTATTTCAATGGTATTTTTAGTTTCCTGGAAATCTGTTTGAATTTGTTTCATGCATTCTAATTCTTTCTGATATTGTCCATTTAAAGTTTCCATCATTTTTCTGTGTTCCTTTATTTTCTTTTATTTTAAAGATAAAAGAATGAAAACATCTTAACAAACACACATACACTTAGAAAATAGCACAAAAACAATACAAACAATATAGAATGTCCGACAAGGTGATAGGATATTAACAATGGTTGTTGTAGTACATATTAATATCCTCAATTTGGGTACTCTGATAAACAAATATAGACATGTAAGCCTGATCATACACTTGAATATTAACTGTGCATTTTGATAGAACAAAGTCAGTAGTACAACTATAATACCTATTCTGTGTATGCGTGTATGTGCATGTGTATGTATGTGTGTGTGTATATATATATATATATATATTTTTTCCCCCTTCTTTCATTTCACTTTTCCCTTATCCCAATCGTTCTCTCCTTTTGATGGTTTCCTTCCCTTGCACAAGGTCTATTGTACATCCTAAATTTTAGTCACTCTTTAAGGTAATCACAATAGTGAGATAAAACAGTGTTTACAAATGCAAGTCTGATTTATTTTACTTAGAAGTATGGGCTATAGTTGTGATCATTTTTCTATAAAACCTTCAAGATTATCTTTCTTTATAGCTGAGTAATATTCCATTAAGTAAAAATACCACAATTTTTTATCCATTCATCAGTGGATGGGGATTTGGGTTGCTTCTATGATTTAGCTATTACAAATTATGCTGCTATGAACATGGGTGCATGTATATCACTGTGATATGATGTTTTCAGTTCTTCTGGGGGAATAGCTGCATTGAATGGAGCCTCTAGTCCTAGTTTACTGAGGAATCTCAAGCTAATTTCCGCAGTGGTTTCACCAGTCTACACTCCTAGTAACACTGGAGAAGGATTCCTTTTTCTCCCCAGCCTTTCAGGTCAAGAATTGTGATGCCATCTGCCTTGTCTTTGTTGCTCAGGGTTGTTTTTGCTATTCTGGATCTCTTCTGGTTCCAGATGAATTTTAGGAATGTTTTCTCTAGATCTGTGTGATATCTTCTTCAATCTCTTTTTTCATAGTACTGTAGTTTTCACTGTATAGATTTTTTACTTCTTTTGTTAGATTGATTTTTAAGTATTTTAATTTTTTGAATGCTATTGTAAAAGGTATGGTTTCCTTAATTCTCTCTCAGTCTGTTTGTTGGTTGTGTATAGGATAGGAATGCTATTGATTTTTGAGTGTTGATTTTGAATCCAGCTACACTATTGAATGTGTTGATTAATTCTAGGAGTCTTCTGGTGGAGTTTTGGGGTGTCTTCCATGTAGAGTATCATGTCATCTATGAATAATGATAATTTCACTTCTTCCTTTCCTATTCTTATTCCTTTTATTTCTCTCTCCTGTCTAATTGCTCTGGCTAATGTTTCCAGAACTATATTGAATAAGAATGGTCACAGTGGACATCCTTGTCTTATTCCTGATTTTAAAGTGAAAGATTTTAGTTTTTGTGCATTTACTATGATGTTGACTGTTGGTTTGCCAGAGACAGCTTTGATCATATTGAGGTAAAGTCCACTGATTCCTATTTTCTATAGTGTTTTTTTTTCATGAATAAACGTTAAACTTTGTCAAAAGCTTTTCCTGCATCTATTGAGATGATTATATGATTTTTCTCTTTGACTCTGTTAACATGGCATATTACATTGATTGATTTGCATATATTAAACCATCCCTGCATCTCTGAGATGAATCCTACTTGGTCATGGTGTACTATGTTCTTGATGATTTGCTGAATTCTGTTTGCTAGTATTTAATTGAGTATCTTTGCATCTATGTTCATTAGGGAGATTAGTCTATAGCTCCCTGTTTTGGTTGGGTCTTTCTCTGGTTTTAGCATCAATATAATATTTGCCTCCAGAAATGAGTTAGGGAGAATTGCTTTCTTTTCAATTTCATTAAAGTGCTTGAGGAGTGTTAGAATTAAATATTCTCTGAATGTCTTGTAGAATTCAGCTGTGAATCCATCATGACCTGGGCTTTTCTTTGTTGGTAGGTTTTTAATCACATTTTAAATTTCCATAATTGATATTGGGTTATTCAAGATTTTTATATATTCTTGATTCAACTTTGGTAATTCATACTTATCTAAGAATCTTTTCCTTTCTTCTGTGTTTGCCATCCTATGGGAGTAAAGATTTTCAAAGTAGGTGCTGATTATCTTCTGAATTTCTATAGGATCTGTAGTGATTTCACCCTTTTCATTCCTTATTGCATGAATTTGAGCCTTTTCTTTCCTTTTTGATAAGTTTGGCTAGGGGTTTGTCAATTTCATATATTCTCATTTATGTTATTTATTCTTTCAAAGGACAAACTCTTTGATTCATTAATTCTTTGGAGTGTTTTCTTTGCCTCAATTGCATTTATTTCTGTCCTGATCTTTATAATACCCTCCCTTCTTTGGGCTTTGGGCTTGTTTTTCTTCTTTTTCTAAAACTTCAAGGTGCATCATTAATCTATTTGTTCTCATTCTGTTTTCCTGTGGGTTCACTGCTATAAACTTTCCTCTGAGGACTGCTTTCAGTGCATCCCACAGATTCTGGTAAATTGTATTACCATTTCCCTTTGCTTGCAGATATTGTTTAATTTCTTCTGTGACCCATTGGTTGTTCAGGAGGCTGTTATTTAATTTCCATGTGTTTATGGAGTTCTTTTGGTACCTTTTGTTGTTGATTTCCAATTTTATTGCACTATGGTCATATAGTATATATGGAATAATTTGAATTCCTTTGCATGTAGCTAAGCTTGTTTTATGGGCTAGAATGTTGTCTATTTTAGAGAAAGTCCCACCAGCAGCTCAGAATAATGTGTATTCTGATGCTGTGAGGTGGAACACTTTGTACACATGTAGTAAGTCCATTTGTTCACAAGATTTTTAAATTCTTCTATTTCTTTGATGACTTTTTTTCCCATTGATCTATCTTTTTGTGTCAATGGGGTGTTAAGATCCCCCACTACAATAGTGTTGTTAGTTATTTGATTTTTCATATCTATTAAGATTTATTTTATATAGTTGGGTGCTTCCATGTTTGGTACATACATATTTATGATTAAGATTAATAAGCATGCACATCTCTTCCTCTTCAAGTTTTCCCCTGACAAGTATGTAGTGACCTTCTTTATCTCTTTTGATCATTCTTGGTTTGAAGTTTGCATTGTCTGCTAATAGAATAGCTAGCCCTGCTTTTTTCTGGGTTCCTGTCTCATGGAGGATTGTTTTACATCCTTGGACTTTCAGTCTATGAATTTCCTTTTGTTGTTTAATTTGTTTTTGTGTACAACATATTGTTGGATTTTGTTTCTTGATACATTCCACCAGTCTGCTTCTTTTGACTGGTGAAATGAGGCCATTTACATTAATGGTTATAACTGAAAATATGTTGGCTTATCTTTGTTGTGTTATTTACCTGTTATTGGTTTCCTACTTTTACTCTCTGTTTAATTGCTTGCTGTATGAGGTGGTTCCTTACTATTGTTTTTCTTGGAAGTGTGGTCATTTCTATCTCTTTCTAGAATATCTTTCAGTACTCTTTGTAGGCTTGGTTTGATGCTTGTGAAGTTCTTCAGTTGTTTTTTGTCATGGAAATATTTTATTTCTCCATTGAATTTGAAGTATAGTTTTGCAGGATACATCAATCTGGGTTGGAAATGATTTTGTTTTAGGACCTGGAATACTCCGCTCTAAGTTCTTCCTAATTTGATGGTTTGTGTTGAGAAATCTGCTGTGATTCTGGTGGGCTTTCCTTTAAAGGTGATCTGTTTCTTTTTCTCTAATGGCTTTTAATATTCTGTTCTTTTACTAGATATCTAGAACCTTGATTATTATATGTCTGGGTGGTGTTTGATTTTGGTTATGGTTGGTTGGGTTTCTAGATACTCGAGCTCACTTACCTGTATGTCAGATTCTTTTTCCATGCTTAGGAAATGTTCTGCTATTACTTCTGCAAATATTCTTTTTATATAATTTGTATTGATTCCTGCTGTTTTGTTCATGCCTATTAATCTTACATTGCTTCTCTTTGCATCATCTTGCAGTCATTGAATTGATATTTCATGGTTCTTTGTTATTTCTAAGAGATCATTCCTTTCACAATCATTGGCTGTGATGCTGTCCTCAAGACCAGAAAGTCTATCTTTGGCTTCAGTCAAGCAGTGTTACCAGCTTTCAACGGAAGTTTTGATTTTCTGGATTCTCTTTGAATCTGTTTCATGCATTCTAGTTCTGTCCTGTATTGTTTATTTAATGTTTCCATCATTTTCCTATGCTCGTTTATATTTTTATATGTGTCTTCTTTGGATGTGCTGAGCAGTTCTTTCATTATTGATGTCATTTCTTTCTTTACCTGGGAGATTATTTCTGATCTGATTTCCTCTATGGCCTGATATGGTTGTTTCTTTACTTGAATTGCAATCATTTCAGAGATTTCAGGTATGTGACTTCCAAGTTCTATGTCAGTGTCTCCTGGACTTGTTCTGGGTGGGGTTGAGTTCTGAGATTGCATTTTGCTCTTATGTCTTGTCATTTGTATGTCAGAAGGAAAGTGCTGAGCCACACACTTTCCAGGCAGCTTCCGAAAGGAATCTAAAGTCCCTAGTTTACCTGGATGTCAGATTTATCCCAGAGTGGCAGAAGGCAGTGGACCACTGGGACCAGGATCCCCAGGCATTTGGTGGGGCTCATGGCTCAGACCACAACTGTGATGGTGGGGGAATGCTGGTCTTTGGCCTCAGGGTCTCCAGGCTGTCAATGGAAAGCATATGGGCCTCAGCATGAACTCAATAGTGACCAGAGAGGGGCAGCTGCTCTGGGGTCTTCAGGCAGCTCGTTGAGGGAGGTAGGGCCTCACCTCCCAACGGAGAGGTCCACAGAGCCTGGGGTTGTTCCTTCACTGCCCCTGTCCACAAGGAGCTGGTGGAACACAGGTGCAGGCATCCCCTGCTAACCAAGAGCGCCACAGAGCCAGGGGCTGCTCCCACACAGCTTTTCCGTGTGCAAGGAGCCCACGGAGTGTAGGCACAGACGTCACCTTCCAACCAAGAGGTCCACCCTTTATTTTTTTTAACTATGTTTTCTTTAGATGTGCTAAGCAATTCTTTCATTATTGTTTTTATTTCTTTTTTTACCTGAGAATCTCTGATTTAATTTCTATTATGGCCTAGTGGACTTGGTTCTTTATTTATGCTGCTGTCATTTCAGAAATTTCAGGTGTGTGACTTCCAAGCTCTTTTACATCAGTATTTCCTGGACTTGTTCTGTGTGGAGTAGAGACTTGAGATTCCACTTTGCTCCTTTGTTTTGTCATTTTTTAAACATCCGGAGGTTCCCCAGGGCTAAGTTTGTCTCCCACAGTGGTGTAGTAGGGGCATGGCAAGGTTCGTGAAGCTTCTCTGGGCTCAGCATGGCTCCTGCAATGGTAAGAGGGTGGGGCACAATCACTGAGGCTTCCAAAGCTGTCCAGGGCTCAGCTTGTCTCCCATGTGAGGTACCCTAAGCTGTCTGAGACTCAGCTTGGCTCCTGTGAGGGTGGGGGCACAGGGAATGGTCACCGAGGCTCCCTAAGCTGTCTAGGGCTCAGCTTGGCTCCCACAAGAGTGTGGGAGGTGGGGCTTATTTTTGTTTTTATTTTAAAGAGAAAAGAACCAAACCAAATTAACAAACACAGAGACATAAAGAAAACAACATAAAAGCTAAACACAATACTGAATTTCAGACAAGGTAGTAGGACATTCACAATGGTTATTTTATTACATTTTGTTATCTTCAAATTAGTTACTCAGTTAAATAAATACAGGCATGCAAGGTTGATCAAACAATTACACATTAACTGTTCCTTTCAATAAAGTAATACAAATTAATAGTAAAATTATCTTAGCTATCTCATGTGTATATATATATATATATATTTTCCCCCCCTTCCTTCTTTCTTTCTTTTCTCTTTTCCCTTATGTTGGTTTGGGGGATATTTTGCAAGGGGGAACAATATATAATACAGGACATATATTTTATATGATTATTTTCTATGATTCTTTTCTCTTTTCCCTTATTTTGGTTGTTGGGATATTTTGCAAGGAGGAACAATATATAATACAGGACATATATTTTATATGATTATTTATAATAGTCACGCCAAGAACAATATACAAGAGAGTGCAGGAAATTAGTCCACACGCTATCGACCAAGAATCCAGCTGAGGGTCTGGATCCAAGATAATGTCCTGCATAAGTCCAGCTTAAGACCAGGAGCTCATAACAATGCCTCCCATGAATCCAACTGGAGGCCCAGAGCCCACAAAAATGTCTCATGCAGGCCTGTCTCAGGGTCTGCGCTGGAAAGGCCCAATGGTCATTGGTGGAATCTAGGAAGTCTGGGACAGCAGGATAAAAAATCTGTAGTAGTAGCCTGAGGGTTCTGCACTGAAGCCAGGAAGCGATGCTCAGAAGAACCAGAGCTCCCCTGGAAGGTACCACAGCCATCTTCAGCAACAGTGAGGTCCCAAGCTTCTCTGATGATCAAGATGGCTGAGTTCCCATCAGGAAAGCCAGCGCAGTAAGCTTTTCCAGGAAATCAGCAGTACAGCATCTTCCCTTCTGGAGCCAACCTCAAAGTGAGGACCAAAGCTCCCCAATGTTAACCAAGCTATTCTCAGTGCCAGTGAGGTCCCAAGCTCCTCCAGGATGAAAACAGCAAAATTCATTGGGAAGGCCAGCATGACAAGCTCCTCCAAATAAACCAACAGCTCCTTACAGCTTCTACCAGCTCCCAACATTCTCTTCTCTGGTCCTGACAGCCTCTAGCACCCAACAGCCTTTCTCAGCTCCCAAATGCCTCCTCCTCCTTATCCAGTTCTGCCTCCTATGCAGCAATCCCTAGGTGGGCCTCCTAAACCCAGCATCACCCTTATTCAGTTCAGCTGGGGGTTATAAGTTGACCACCCATTATCAATCTACTACATCCCTCATCCCTGCCATTCTTTCCTTTTGAGCAGTTTCTTTCCCTTTCACAATATCTATTATATCTTTCAGATTTTATTTACTTTTTCAGATTCTTACACTAGGGAGACAATACAGTGTTTACACATGTGAGTTGCATCATTTTGAAATGTCTACAATGAAAATGTTGAAAACATTCTGAAGAAAGGCTTAACTGAAATATTATAATGGATTCTGAAAGATTATATTGGATCCTCTATTGATCACATCTTCCTGTGTACATAGTCTTGAAATTGTGCTTCATCAACATTATGTGATCCACAAATGTACTATATTGCATGAATGTACCATAAACCAAGAGAAAAATAACATCTTCGCTCTAAAAAAAATTCTAACGAAGCTAGCACTGCATATGTGGCTTAGTTGTTGAGTATTTTTCTCTCTCACTTTTGTTTTATTTATATTTCAGTTCCCAGCAGCTATAAAACTGTATTCAGAATACCCAAAATGTTAAATCTTCTACAAAGACCAGCTGCCTGCCTAAATGTAGTTTTCAAGTTAAGTTGCTTGGAATGGAGGTTAGCAAAAAAGTGTGGGGAGGTGTGAAGAAGTACATAGGAATGAGAAAACATTTGTATTACAAGAAAACTGCTGAATGTAAATTTTTTTAAAGCTTCCACATACTACCTGTCTAAGGTAATGGGCAAGATAGAAACCTCAGCACTTCTGTATACTAGTCCAGCTATACATTTTTCTAACTAAATCCTGAATTGTGTATGAATGCATGCTTTTCTTGCCTAAATAATAAAAATATTTTTCCTGTAATTCAGCACTTTGGGTCAGAGGCAGGAGGATGGCCAGTTCAAGTTCCACCTTGGGAAATAAACGAGCTCCTGTCTCAAAATAGATAAATAGAAATGAAAGAGGCGGGGAGGTAGCACAGTGGCAGGGCCTCCCTCGTTCAACCACCAGTACCACAAAAATATACATCTTTACATTATATTATATATTTGTTCCATAGCGATATTATAAGGAAATTTTTAACTAAGTAAAACAGCACAGAAATAATAAACAAAGTAATAAAAATGCTGTAATACCAGAGTACAATTTTTATACAGGAACATTTGACGCAATCCTAGTGGACTTGGGACACAACTGATTCATTGTGCCGTATAGCTGGGATAAATACTGAATCTCAGCCATCAGTTTCTCATATAAATCTCATTTCAACCTTAATTATATCCATTCTCTTGGCACTATGATTACAAAAATTTCAAGGAGAAAAATACTTAAGAATAATTTGTCATTCATGAAGAGGGCTCAGTCTCTTGGAATGTTCAGTGTGACAAGCACAACAATTTCCACTCGTCACCTTGCTCGGTGAAATACCCAAGCTTTTTCTCCTTCTTGTCCTACCTTAATAAGAAACCTGAAGGCATTTTTTCATCTTTCTGCCTACTCTTACAAGTGTGGCTACTAACAGATACTAAAACACAATTCCCTAAATGTCTTGTAGACATTGTCTTTAAGATACAGAAATTTTTAGCTGTGTGAATAAGGATAGGTTTTGTTCAAAACTAAAGAAATACAATATTTGGTTCATTGTATGTGCATATGTATGTATAAGCATGTGTGTGTATTTAGAGAGACTTGAATTTGTACATTGGTATTTGGCATACTTAAAATTCTCCATTGTCATTTTTGTGCAATAAATTTAATGTGCATTGTAACAAACAGTAATTGACTGCCACAACTCAGTGAGAAAGGCTTTTTCAGACATCACAGAGAGAAGGCCATTATCCAGATGTGGCCCTGCCATTCTTATTTATGTCTGCTGAAACAAGCTGGTGCATTCTACCCCTGGAAATGCCCAGGCTTATGTACAGTTGGTTATGGACCCTCCTGTACTCTCTTGGCAGTGAAAACATCATTTATGCAGTCTGTGCCACCTGGATACCGAGCAACTGCTCACACTTCTCCTCTCTCTTGTCCATTAGGCCAGACTTTCCTACACCAAGTATGCCTGCTTTATTGCTACACAGCCTTGCTGCAGTCAAGACAAGTTCTGCTAATGCTGTTGAAGCAAGTAGTTCAGCCAGCAAGTCTTGGTTATTCCAAAGCTTCACAGTCTTCAGAGTGAAGGGTGTAGGAGGAAAGTAAGCATTTTCCTTTCACGGAAGACTCTTCCTTGCAGTATTATCAGAACTCTCTTTCTCCCTGTGGGCAAAGGGAATGAGAGGGAGTCCCCTCCCACCCTGTGGGCAGGGTGAGAGGAACCACGGTAGTAACAGGCAGGCAGAAGCAGACAGCTTCAGGCACAAGCAGAATCCCATCTGGTAACCAGTGCTCATCAGAAATGTCGAAAACTTTGTGGTCAGAGTTTTTTTCAAATTACTTTTCAGTTCAACAGAACATAAAGATGTTTTCTGAACTATCTGCCACAATTTTGCTTTTAGTTTATTTGTAAATCTAGTATTCTGTGTTCTAAGTAACCACACAGGGGCTGGGAAGATAGCTCAGTGACACAGTGCCTGCCTGGCAAGAACAAGGCCCTGAGGTTGATTCCTGGAGCCAAAAAAAAAAAAAAAAAAAAGAGAGAGAGAGAGAGAGAGAGAGAGAGAGACATTATAAATAACTAATACTCCAAATAGATAAGAAAATAGGTGTTGTATATCATCAATTATAGGCTTTACATCAACATAAAAATTGATTTTAAGTGAGTTTTATAATAGCATAAGATACTATTATGTAAATACATACAATCTATATAGAATGTGCAGACATTTAATACAGGTAATAAAATTAGCAACTTTAATATTTCTTACCTTTTATCACCTACTTTCTAATATTCACTGTATCCTTGCCTACAAATAATCCGCAAACTCTGGGATAAATATTCTTTCATGAGTAGTCACATTATCTGACCTCTCTCCAAAAGAATGTTAACTAGATATAATCATCAAGTGATTAATCAATGTATTCAGTGTATCAGAGAAATCATCAAGTCTTCAGGAAAACTCCCCAGCAATTCCAATTTCAATTTGTGTTTCCCTCTGGATGACTTACATGGTGTTGATTGTCTCCATTTGGAGCATCTCAGGGTGGTTGGGCTAGAGAGACTCCATTTCCTTTTCTTAACTTCATATTAGGAGAAGTCACTGAAGCTGTAGTTGACCCCACTCTTCACTCCCTCCTCCTGGTTAGTTATCAACCCACTTCAGGGAGAGCAGTCATAAAATGGAAACAGAATAATCAGGACAAATTGGGAAGTAGGTTAGAAGTTAAACTGCAATGATCATCTGGAATCCAGTTGTTCAAAAGCTTCTGGGAGAAGTAAACTTTGTGATAATTGTGTGACATTCTTGAAGATTCCCAAAAATGAGGTAATAGTTACTATGGAAACCTAAAAATGTACTTTAACTGAAGGGGAGACCCAGATCTGTGTGGACATCTTCTCTGGCTCCTGGTTAGAGGCTGCCCATCAGCCGGCTCAATAAAGCTTTGCTCATTCCTGCTCTTTTTGTCTCTTATGAATGCTGTTCTCGAGGAACTCACTTGCAGTATCAAGAGGAAGGCCAGTGTTGTCATTTACTTTTTGTTTTAGCTAGTCATCTCGTTTTACCTCATAAAACAAGGCATTTCAAAACAGAGATGATATGAAATCTCCTTTTTTATTGTTTATGGGGGAAAAGGGGATTAAAAAAGAGAAATGAAAAGTGGTGATAGGTCCTTTGAAGGTGAAAAAGGAAGCAAAAGATCTCTTAAGTAAGAATGGTAATTCTTTTTTCCTCTTTGAGGCATGTGTTCTAAAGAAAGCATTGCTGCTGCTAAGTTTAACTTGAATTAAAAAATCTTTTGTTTTTTATCATCCAAGAAAATATTTATGTAAGTAAATATTTGCTAATTTTGAAAAGAATATGATCAATACTAGATTAAACCCTAGGACTGCAGAGAAGGTTGAAACAGAAAGGGAACAACTTTAATGAAAGGAAAAGACTTAGATGATGCAAACAGGCCAATGAGCAATATAAAAGGATCAGCAATCAGTTACTCATCTTTTAATTAAAAATAAAAATTCATGAGATCTTGTAAGAGCATCAAAGTACAGAAAGCTAATATTTGTTCATAAAATCATCCTCAGTGAAGGTTGAATACACAATATTAAACTATTACACTACTTATGAGAGAGCGCAAAGGAGTTCACTTAATTTATTAATAAATGAAAATGGAAAGTATGCTCTGAAAGGAAGCTAATGTGCAATAAATACTTTACAGGAGACAGGCTGGACACTGAAATATAAAATTAACAAATACTGATTTTCATGAGATCACTAGAGTGTTGTGTTTGCAGGTGTTACCTTAGTAAGGATGATTTTTTTTCCTTTTATTCTCTATTTCCCAATCATCAAGTTCTCTTGCTCCCTCGTATTAGCTTTAAAATATGCTCCTCCCTTCTAATCCCACAGCGGCCATTCTAATGCACATCCTATCGCCTACACGGATTGTAGTCTCTCAGCTGGTTTACTTGCTCTCAATTTTATTCCAATTTTATTCATTCCCTCACACTCTACCCCAAGAACCTCTTTGAAAATCACTTGCTCTTTTCTAAAACTCTTGACTGATTCTCTGAATCCTACTAAGTCATGAAAATATATCTTGGTGCTGCTAGGCCCAGCACACTGATCACTGTGGAGCCTGCCTCTGTGCTCCTCTCCTGCTCCGAGCTGCAGCAGGGCTGAGCCCTCCCTCAGGACCTGCACGTACTCCGTCTTCCCAGCCTTACTGGTTTGTTCACATCCTTTCCTAACCAGCAATGCTATTTTTGTCTCCTTGTCTCTTATCTGAATTCTACTGATATATTATAGGCTTCTCAGCTCAAACATCATCTATTCCACAGACTTTCAAAGGATATTTCCGCCATTCAAATATAGCTCTGTGTGTTAAACTACAGGTTGCATTTTGGCATATCTCAAAAGCCTTAAAGTGGTAATTGACCAAGGGCCTAGAATCTGCCTAGCTCTGACACTTGATCAGCTTCACTTCATCCATTCTTTCTGCATGTCCAAAGCACCCAGAACACGTCTGTCACATAGCAGTCCCACTCTGAATCATTCCGGAATTAATGACCTGCATAAAAAACCTGGGTGATGACTTCATGATGAGCCATATTTTACATGTACACAATGTTAAGTTGTTGAGCTTACAAAATAACTACCAACTTCATTAGATCCTCCACACTTCAATGAGAAATTTAACAAATTATGCATATAAAATGCTTAGCATAGTGCCGAGTACATAGTAAGTACTTAAATACAGTTGTTACTAATAAATTAAAGCTCTCATTTTTGTAATATTCAAGTGTTGTGTGTTAAAAGATTTTGCATATGTACCCACTCTATGGAGTTAAAACACATTTAAATACACAAGAGCAAGTATAAAATCATTAAGGAATTTAATAGAATGAGTTAAAGTTAGAATTCTGATACAAACAGAAATGAGAAGTCTAACTTGCTACTTAAAGGTTAGTTCACATTTTACCACCTTTCTTAAGTGGGTGCCATTGCTGGTGACCTGAGCGTTATCGCTGATGTGCTAAACTGAAAACAAGTCAGTGCCCATGTTCTATCTGACACACTTCTCATCACTTTACCTTTCTGATGATTTGTGCCTTATACTTAGAGCACAGCGCTTCCTGACGTGGTGCTATGACGAATCCCTCTTGTGCCAAATACAGATGAGCTTCTTTGTCCTTCTTTTTCATATTTATCAAAACAAAAATTTTTCTGTCTAAGTTATAACTTTCCTTTGGTGGATAGCCTAGTATTCCTTGAGCTAAAAGGTCCTATGAGTGGAAATTTTATAATATCCAAAAAGGAAAGCCTGCTTTTTCTCTGCAAGTTAACTGCAACAAAGCATAAGAGCAGGGTCTGAGAGAGTAAGGTGTCAGCAGCTCAGGAGTAGATTAGAATTGGAAGACTGCAGGAAGGTACACAGTGATGAGCCAGCTGGACACCCCGAAGATCCTCATTAAAAAAAAAATTGTCAAGTGGAAGTTCCTTGGCCTAACCTTAGGGATTTTGTGATCTTATCCTTTGTGAACAGCTCCTTTATGAAATACTGAGAAATAATATATTGCTTCAATTAGTTCCTGTTTTATAATAATACAATTAGCTTATGATCAAAATAAGAAACACATTATTCTGTGAAAAATCTTGATAAAGAATGAGGCCACTTCAGAAATATGTAAGGAAGATCTTCAGTCCAGAGTGTCTCTAACATAGGAAATTCACATCTAAAATATCTACTTGAAACAGTTGTTAAGTGGAACAGGTAATATTTACTCAGCTCAGCTTTATTTGCTCTCAAACATTTATTTTCAAATTCTGATTAATTTGATATCTTTAAACAATGACATTGTTTTGTCAGATGAGTGGGCAACTGGATAGGGGATACTTCACTTCAGGAACACAGATAAAATGAGTAATAGCTAGTGTGCCAGGGATCTATCAAAGAACACAATTTAAAAGAAAATGTCATATGTCTATTTGGGGAATAATGTTTTAGCACCATTTCTATAAGACATTTGGAAAACCACAAAGCATTTCTGCTTCGGACTGAATGGTTGTGTGCTCCAAATTCATATGTGGAATCTTCAGTGCCATTGGAATGATATTAGGAGGTGGGAGTGTGAGAGGTAAGTATGTCGTCAGGGTAGAGCCCTGATGAATAAGATTAGTGCTCTTACTAGGGGGATAGTGGACTAGAGCTTTTTCTCTCTCTGAATACAAGTGCTAAATCCAAAAGGAATTCACACAACTCAACAGTAAAATAACAAAGAAACCAATTTAAAAAGTAGGCAAAGGGTTGTAATAGAAAACATAAAAATGGCCAACAGTTGTGGGAAAAGGTGCTCAACATCACTGTTCATCAGGGAAATACAAATCGTATCCAAAGTGAGATATCATTTCATGCTTTTGGGATGGCTGTTATCAATAAGATAAAAGGTGAACGCTAGTGATAGTATGGAGAAGGGGCCCTTGAGAGTCTATTCTCTGTAATCCCTTCATTAGCACCTCCATTATGGAGGATGGAATGCAGAGTCATGGAAATATTAAAGATAGAACAACAGTAAGACCCAACCATTCCTCTTCCAGGTGTATGTCCAAAGCAAGTGAAACAGACACCTCAGGAGGTTATCTGTACTCTCCCATCCATGGCAACAGTGGTCACAACATCCAAGATATGGTAATAAATGAAGTGTCTATAGACAGATTAATGAATAAATAAATTATATATGTGTAAATGTCTGTACAGGGGTATGCATATCTTAATATGGAATAATGAGATGCAATGCATTCATGATAGACTTAACTTTAACAAAGAAAGAGATGCTAACATCTACACAGCATGAACTTGGGAAAAGTTATGCTAGCTGAGTGAAATGACCCACATACAGAGAGAAAAATACTGTATTATATTTCTGTTGTGTAGAATCTTAAGGGAAAAGTAGCCAAATACATACCAACAGAGAATAAAACAGTAGATACCCGGGAACAGTAGTTGTAGGGGCAGTCAAGGGAGAAGGTTTCAGTGTAGCCATAGAGCACAAAGTTGTGGGTCTGAAAGATGAATGTTTCTAAATATCTGAAATAGAGTGTGAAGAATATAGGTAATAACATGGGCGGGTATACATGATATATCCCAAAGAGTGGATTTTAGGTCCTCTTACCATACGCACAAAGTGAAAAGAAAAGCAGCCGTGTGAAATGCGGGACACACGAACTGGCGCGACTGTACTCATTGTTTTACCACATACCTTTATGTGAGAACGCGGGGCATCTTAAATACAAACGGTAAAATGAGCTCAGAAGGAAACGGGAGACCGTTCACTCCAAAATTATGCTCTCTGACAGGACTGACCTTGTGTCTGCTGCCTCGATTCTCAGAGCTGTGCAGATGTTGCTCTACTACGTCAGATTTTGAGTTTCCAATACATTATTCTAACAAATTGTCTTTCCTCCAATATTAACCAAAGGTAGCTGCATCTTAGATAAAATGTTTCTGATCCAAGATTTATATGGAAAAAGTAATAGCTTTTCTGTATACCTGCAAGATATAATTTATATAGATCCCATTCCTAAACAAATTGATCTAAAAAAATCCGAGGATAAGGCAAACAAGTGCATTAAAGAGGAAAATTATTGAACTTTACCAAAATATATAAACTTAATTATCCAGAATAACGCACCATATTGTATGGAGAAGCAAAGGATTTAGTTTCCCATTGTGTATAAAACATAGCTTAGCACAGGTGAAATTCCAAATGAAACTCAACAAATTCTAATTGAATAATTTAAGCTCATTTTAGCGATCACCTGAAGATAAAATGTGGTAGAAGAGGCCAAAATATGAAACAATAATAATTCATTTGATATACATGATTTAAATATAAAGTTAAGAAAATTTCGGAATGATTTTAGTATTAAAATGTGTAAATGAAAAGCAATACAAAGTCAATAGACTGTTATATAGTATTACAAATTAGTTTGGTGATACAAGTAGCATTGCAGTGTAGTGAAGTAAAGGTTCTTGGAAAAATTTAGAAAAAACAAATTAAGTAACTGTCAAAACTATGTCCCCAACTAAGTTCTAGATTTATTGTAATGTCACAATAATATAAATTGCAAACTATAATTAAAAACTATTTACATTTAGGAGGACATGCTTAGGATGTCAGGTGGAAAGTATTTTCCTATATAATATTAAAAATAAACAACATAAATAAACAAAAGCTCCAGGATACATAATGAGAAAGACTGAAAGTTTTTCCACAAAAGTTTTTAAATTATTCCAAAGTAAAACATGTATCACAAACAACATGAGAGCGACACATCTTGAAATGCAAGCTCAGTGGGGATGGGGGAGGGAAGTGGATACAAGGGAAAGGCCAGTGAATTTTCATCTGTAAGCAACAGAAGCATGAAAGGCTTTTGACAAGGAAAGTAAAATGATCAAAGATGTCTTATAACCATGAAATGTGCTCAGCCATATAAAGAATGAATTAGGGCCGTGTGTCAGGCCAGGCAGGGAGCAGAGTGCTGAGCACACAGCTGTTCAGTGTGGAGACAAGATGATCAATTATGGAACAGTTATATTATGCAAGAAACAGCAAGGGCCACTGTGGTAACTGAAAAAAATGAGGATCATTTTTGAGAATCATATAAAAAGAGTAGAGAACTTATACTTGTTGAATGCCAGATTTATTAGAGTTTTTCACTTGCCTCTGGGTGCACAAAAATATAGTGCTAAGTCTAACCTGTCCAGTGACATCCATGTCTTCTCTAAACTCCCCTGTATTTTCCAGCTCACTGCATAGCTAACTTAGCTTAGGAGTGGCCACTCTCGGGTCCATCAGAAATAATCAGGGTCATGTAACAGAGAAATGTCTCTGGGTGAGGTATGTACAGAGCAGAATTAATTCAGTAGGCTGAGTTGTTCATCATACATCTGAAAGAACCTCTTATCTTCCTCACTGGCCTCTGTCCAGCTCATGGGAGGCGATGCAGGGTGCAAATGATTTTATATGCCTGGAGCTTTGAGCCATAGAGTAGTATTTTGTACAAGTAGCTTCTGCTAACGATGTCAATATGGTGAATACTCATTTTTACTCTGGGGAGGGTGGAGTCTGAGTAGCTAAGGTCAGAAACATGGGTCCTGCATACCCGTGTCACTGTCCATTAATAACCCTAGACACCATTATTTCAGTGAGCTTTCCTGGTTGACAATACTTGACACGTGTTGTTACACATTATTGTTAGAGTGACACATTTCCAGTGAAACCATACAAGATGGGGACAGCTCAAGGCTTAGGAGTGGTTTCTCCTGAACTTCACCCCATGATCTTCTTCCCGAGGCAGATTTTACTGTGCCATTTTTCATATGTGTGTAAATATGAGTATAACAACTATGTAAGTCCTTTCAGCAAACTGAAAATAACCTTAGGGATCTCTGACACAGGGCTATTCTTTCACAAATATGGCTTTATTATCTAGTATGGTGTTATGGTTCAGATGCAAAATGTCCCCTCAAGTTCTCATGTATGAGAAGTGATTGCTCATGGGGCATTATACATACCCACAGGTTCACCCTTCAATACGTTTTGTAGCTAAATATACTGTTAGTCAGGGTCAGTGGGAATGTGATCTGGAAAGGTGTATTTTTGTTCCAGTCTCCTCCCTTTTCTCGGCTTCCTGTTTGGCATGGGGTGAGCACCTTTTCCTCCACCACGTTCTTCTGCTGCACTGTTTCTTCCTTGCAGCCAGGCAACCGTGGGCTGAAACCACGAGCTACAATAAACCCCTCTTCCTTTGAGCTGCAGGTGGGTATCACATCCCAGAGACAGGGAAGCCACACGGACCCATGAGAATGAAGAGAAGTAAGCAGGAGGTGGATCAAGACAGAAGAACCAGAAGAGTTTACCAGTTCGATAAACAAAAAAGTGGGCAGAGTGGTCAGGAAAAGCAATTCAGACTCTCTGAGATCAGAAATCCAGAAACTGGAAAGTAACAACTGAAGAAAAACTGAGGAAAGCAGATCCCTGGGAACCAGGAAGGCCCTGATGGGAAAATCAAGAGAACTTGAAGAGACAGAGCACAGTGCAGAGAAGGGAACTGACAATCTGCAGCTTCTCCCTGCTCCTGGCTTGTAGTGTATAGGGAAA
The DNA here is from genome assembly GCA_004027595.1 of Dinomys branickii. Classification (NCBI taxonomy): domain Eukaryota; kingdom Metazoa; phylum Chordata; class Mammalia; order Rodentia; family Dinomyidae; genus Dinomys; species Dinomys branickii. The sequence goes on along the minus strand of PVLD010009464.1, from coordinate 41,382 downwards.
AGGAAACCAATCCTCCCAGAAAAAGAGAGGTGTCCTCCTCAGGACACCAAGGATCCTCAGGAAGACATTCACCTGGCAGAATGGACAGGCAGTAGCTGTGATCTGCAGGGGCAGTGCAAAATTCTGCTCCTCTGACAGCCAACAGCTGCTGAGGGTCTCCAGTACAAGTGGCTACCACATCCCTGCAGAGAGTGCTTGGTTGGATGGCATTCTAGGAAAGGTGGATTTTCTGAACCCAGGATTCAGAGAAGCAGCAGAGGGATGTCTTCACCTCAATAATCACAGTGGTAACTTTCCACAGTGACTGGGAAGAGACAGACACAGGAGACAGCCTCAGTCAGGGAGCAGTCTGAAAAGAGAGACCCTAAAGGGTCTGAGCTAAAGAACCCAAATCAAGGGCTCCAGATTTACAGAGTCAGGCCCATCCTGAGTTGCTTTGGATTTGAAAGTCGCTGCAATGAATCCTGTGCCCTAATCTTGCTGCCTACTGGTGTCTTCATCCAGCATGGATCTGGGATCTGACTGCCTGTTTTGCCTACCAGCGTGAACAGGGGCATGTGCTGACTACAACACTATCCCAAAATTGTAAATTCGGGAAGAAAACCATGAAATCATGCACTCAAAGTCATAAAGAAATTTCTTCCTTTGTGTGTGATGGTATGTGCTTTCTTTCTTCTTTCCTTCCTCTTCTTCACCAATTTATTTGGGCTTGAAGAATTTTCCTTTGTCCTTTTACCTGTCTTCTTTTTTCTCTCTTTCTTCATTTCTTTTTCTTCCTTATTTTTCCCACTACTCCCTTTACCTTTTCTCTTATTTTTATCTCTCTATATTCTCCTTTAGTCTCCATATATTTCTTTTTTCTCCCATTTTTCTTTCTTGTCTGTTTTTTCTGTTACCCTTACCTAATTCTATACTCATCCTTCTACTGTACAATACAATCTTTGTCTCGCTTCCCTTGCCTCCTTCTCAGTTTAAGGTTTTAAATTTTCTTCATGTGTTCCCCTACTTCCAAAAAGCTGTCTTTGTCTTGAGCTATCCCCTTCTTGTGTAGTTTCATGGGAAAATGCCTCATTCCAGCAATAACATCAGCATGCCCAACATCAAAAATAAACACCAATGGACATGAAATTTCAGATAAGCACTAATACAATTGTAATGGAGGACCTCAAGCCTGTCTCAAATATATATATATTTATTAGACAAAAAAAAGTCAACAAAGAAATATCAGAGGTAGACCAAACCACTGAACAAATAGACTTAATAGATATCTACAGAGTGTTCCATTCAACCATAGAATGCACTTTATTCTTAGCACACATTGGACTTTCTCCAAAGTAGGCCATATATGGGCCTATAAAGCATGCTTTGGTAAACGCAAAAGAATCATATTTAGCCCATGCATATCATCAGATCACAATTCAATCAAAGAAAGTTGATGGAAAAAGGAACCACAGAAACTGTGCAAGCACATGGAATAATCAATGGGTCAGAGAAGAAATTAAGGAAGAAATTAGACATTTCCTACAGCTAATAATAATCCCACTACAACATTCTGGATCATATGAGACACAATGACAGCAATCCTATAAGGGAAGTTTATAGCAGTGACATTTATCAAGTTAAATTTTTTTTAGAAATGCTTGCTCCTTTTCTGGAGCATCTTCAAAGTTTCCTGCATTTCAAAGTTCAACTATAGTTAAGAATTAACCTAAAAGAAGAATTAAAAGACCTTTAGGATGTAAAACACAATACTCTGACAAGGAGATCAAAGAAGGTATCAGAAAATGGAATGGTACCGACTATACTTGAAGGCAGAACCAACAGAGAAAAAATGACCATACATTCAAAATTGATATACACATTGGGTGCAATCTCAATCTAAATGCTGATAGTATTTCCCATAGAGCTAGAGGAAATAATCCTAAAACTCATATGGAACCAGAAGAGACCTGAAATAGCAAAAGGAAGTCTGGGAAATAAGGGAAAGGCCAGGGCATCACAATCGCGTACTTCAAATTACTCTACAAAGCTACAGTAAAAACAAAACAAAAAAAACAGATTTGTGGATTAATGGATCAGAATGGATGATACAGAAACAACTCCAGACACACTCAGCTATATTAATCTTTATCAAAAGAGCCAAATACTTTTTTAAAAAATGATAGCCTTTTAAAAGAATGATCCTGGAAAAAGTTCCTATCCACATGACAAACATGGAACCTAGATACATATCTCTTGCCATGAACTAAACTAAAATCAAAATGGATCTAAAATCTGAAGTGTAAAATAAAACAAAATAATTTAACCTGCTGGCTGGCATAACAGGTAAAATGCTGGAGCACACAGGCACAGGCAAAGACTTTCTGAACAGAACACCAGTTGCACAAGAAATAATAGCAAGAATCAACAAATGGGATCGCACCAAGTTTAAAAGGTTCTGGACCACAAAGGAAGCCACCAATAGGGTGAAGAAACAACTGGCAGAATTAAAAACAATTTTTGCTAGTAATTTATTAGATAAAGGATAATAGTCAATTGTAGTATTATCTAGAATTGATAATAGTCGATTCTAACTCAAAATAATTAGAATCCCACATTTAAATATCTGATGAAAAAATAGACATGTGAAATGAAGAGATACTTCTCAGGTGGGAAATACAAGTGGTCAATAAGTATATGATTCATTCCATTTGCTTGAAATGTCCTGAATAGAGAAATTTATAGACAGAAATTGGATCAGGGATTCCTTGGGGTGGGGGATCCTGACAGAGGAATAAAGAGCTTAACAAATGGTCTGCAGAGATTTTTTAGGGGTATAAAATACTCCAGAATTAGATTATGATGGCTGGAAAACCTTGTGAATAAACCGAAGACTGAGGTCAGCATGCAACCGAGCTTTCTTTCTGCGCTCTTATCTCAGTAGTTGGGGTCTCCCACGCTGCAGGGGCAGGAGTGACATCTCCAGGCCCGTGTGCCAATCTGGACATTGTAGCAGTTGGCTGTAGCTCAGGACGAGCACACAGGCAGTAAGGACAAGGAGCAAAAGTAGCAAGTATCTCTCTGATTGCAGGGACCTCCTTGTCATACCCAGACCCTCAGACACTAGCTTTAAAGGGGTCTTCAAATCTGGGGGCATGGCTCAAGGACAGAGTACTGGCCTAGCATGCTCAAGGCCCTGGGTTCAATCCTCAGCACTGAAAAACAAATAATTTTTAAAAATTGGTGAAAAAAATATATATGCACTAGTGAACAGATAGCCTTGGGTATCCATCTATAGTGGTGAAATGAACCCCACGAATGTTCAAGATCTTTAGCCCTTTCTCAGCCCAGGAACTCCTCCCTTGGTCTCTGTGCTTCCTTTGACACTCCAAGTGTTTCATACCTTAGCCTGACTTCCCTGAGGGAACACATGGTGTGATTAAAAATGATTTTATGGGCCAGGGATATAGCACAGCAGCACAGAACCTTCCTGGCAAACATGAGGTCTTCAGTTCAATTCTGGTTCCAAAAACAAAAATATTATGTTTTGATGTTAAGATGTAGTCCACATACCATAAAATTCACCTATTTGAAGTGAACAACTTTGGTCTTCAGTTTATTCAGTAAATGTATTTTAAAATGTTCAACTTCAGTAGCCATTTGAGAAATTCAAATTAAAGTAATGCAGAGTCCATCTCACTCCAGAAAAAAAGAGCTATCTTAAAAAATGACAAAGGTTGGAACTGCTGAGGGGAAAAAAGAACACTTCATTGTTGGTGGGAGTGTAAACTGGTACAGTCACTATGGAAACCAGTATGGATTTCATAAAACTAAAAATAGAAAATCCATCTGATCCAGCTATTGGCTTCTAAGTATCTTTCCAAAGGAGTTAATAACATCCAATTACAATGATGCAAGCACACGTGTGTTTACACAGGCATAACTCAGATGAGATGAACATTGGAAGCGATGTTTATGTCTACCAATAGATGAATGGATAAAGAAAGCTTGGTATTATACACAGTGAAATAGTACTCTGCCATAAAGAAGGATAAACTTGAGCCATGTGTAGGAAAGCAGATACATGTTGAGACCATAATACTAAGTGAAATACATGAAACATACAAGCTTAAATATCACACAATTTCTTTTATGTGACAAGGCCATTATACAAATAGAGTACAAAATAGAGACAGACATTAGAGAAGACATGATTACTGAGTGGATAAAAGACTGGTGATAAAGTAGGCACAAGCCAGAGGGAGGAAAAGAGGAAAAGAGCATTGAATGTTGTTGAAAAAATTAGATGCTTGCAATAAGGTTTTGAAATTCAGTAATATCTATAAAGAAAACAGAAAATTAAAACGTTGTAAAATGGTGTATGATTCACTAGCATATTAGACCTTGTGTGCAGCTAATTACATAACTGAGGAGCACAGAGGTAAGGGTCCAAGTTTTGACTGAGCACCGGGAAAAGTGTTGTTTACATTTAACAGAATGTTAATCTGATTAACATTCTCTACAAATGAAGCAGGTTTAATTTTGCTCGGCCACTTATTGTCAGTGGGACCCACACCTGCACAATTTGTCTAGGCCCCAGCTAGCTTCATCTGTCAAAAGGGATGGATCCTATTAATATGAGCTTCCCCAAAGGGTTACTGTGAAGATCAAATTGTAATGGAAGATGTGTACAAAGATGTTTGGAAATATCTAAATGCCTAACTATGTATAACTAAAGAAGTTTTGCTCCTGTCTTATGTTGTGAAAAAGAAATGTAATTAGACTAGAGGATGAAAAAAATCTAAAATACCCTTATTCTTTCTGATTTTAGTTAACATAATTTCAGTGAACTCATGTAGCAATGTACAACTCATGTTTCATTAAGGCTTATAGGTCTCCCTACCACTGCTTGTAAACTCCTAGAATTACTGAAGGGGGACTACTGAGTTACTGCTGGTCCTTTCATGACATCTTATCACGTTACCTATAGAGAGTGATTTCAGTGTACACTGGGAATGAACCACAAATATCCTCCTGTCCTTGACAGTATTTAGCATGTAGTAAAGAAACTGTATCACAGAAGCTTAATTCTAGATTACTATTTTCTAAATTATTGGAAAGATTAAAATTTTATTTTATTTTATCAATGTACTTTTCACAAAATCCTAACCAAGGCATTCAAAGTAATTCTGTTGTGTAAGAAATTTTAAAAACATATTTGTTTTAAAACATAGTTGTTTTCATTGGATACAACTCTGCTAGCTTAGAGTTGAGATTTTATTTTTTTATTTCCAAGATTCTTCCCATAGCTGTTTGAAATGTGTCATCTCTGCAATGCCTGACCCCATAAAATGAACTCTGTAACCTCCTGAACTATGGAGGAGGGTGAGCCGGTCAACAGAATGAGATTAGCAGTATCATGATCCACCATGTGAACTCAAGAAGAAAAGACTCAACACTCAAAAGCTGGCTACACAAAAGCAGCGTCATAAAACAAGGTGGCTGATTTCAAACTGGCTTCATTTGTGGAAAGCTTCCCTTTAATTTTCAATGTGATAATGAGGATGCCATACTACTAAAATAAATATGTCACATTATTTTTACTAAGTAATATTGTGAGAAGGAACCTGCAAGTAGGCAGACAGAAGAGAAACCAGTGAACAGGGTTATGTGCATACAACACCGCTGGAAACCACTGTGTTGTCAGTTATACCACTTTTGATCCTTAAAGGGACCAGTGTTAAAGAGACATGGTCATAAAAACAGTAGGCAGATCTCAAGAATACTGGCAAAAACACAGGCCTGAGGTTCAGTGTCACAGAACAGAAGATGCAGATGCAACCCCAAACACACTCAGCCAACTTATCTTTGACAAAGGGGACAGACATGTTCACTCACTAGAAGAAACATAGCCTCTTTAATAAATGGTGCTGGAAAAACTGGCTTTCTACATGCCAAAGACTAAAACTAGAACTCTGTATATCACCATGTACTAAACTAAAATCAAAATAGGTCAAAGATCCAAATATTAAAACAGAACTAAATCTACTGGAAGGGGAAGTAGGTAAAAATCTTGAAGACATAGGAGTAGGCAGAGAGTTCATGAACAAAACCAAGACTGCAAAGGAAACACTTCAAAGAATCAACAAGCAGGACCTCATCTTATTAAAAAGCTTTTGCACAACAAAAGAAATCACCCACAGAGTGAAAAAACAACCCACAAATTGGGAAAAAATTATAGCCATCTGTCCGTCAAAGCACTTATATCTAGAACATATAAAGAATTGAAAAAAATCAGACCCCCAAATTCAAAAACCCAATCCAAAAATGAGCATCTGAGATGAATACACACTTCTCTGATGAAGAAATACAAATGGCAAAAATCTACATGAACATTGTTCATTATCGGTCATTTGAGAGATGCAAATTAAAACTAAGATTCCATCTCACCCTAGAAAGAATGGCTATCATTAAGAAATCAACCAATAACAAATTCCAGTGGGTCTGCAGAGGAAAAGGAACCATGTTCCATTGTTGGTGGAAGTTTAGAGTAGTGAAACCACTGCAGAAATCCTAAAACAAACTAGCATTAGAGGTCACATTCAACTCAGCTATTCCCCTACTTGGTAACTTCCCAGAAGAATTTAAAACATCTTACCACACTGATGTATGTGTACCTGTGTTTGCGGAAGCACAATTTTTAATAGCTAAATCTCAGAAATAGCTCAAATGCCCACCAACCAAGGAACAGATAAAAAAGAATTTTTTATAGTATAGTGGAGTAACACTCAGCCATAAAGAAAGACAAACCTGAGACTTTTATAGATAAATAGATGCAACCTGAGGTCACACACTCATAAGTGAAATAAATCAGATCCACATGTGTAATCATTGTATTGTCTCACTAGTGTGTGAAACTGAACAAGTAAATTAGGTTCAAAATGTACAATAGATATTGGGAATTGGGAAGACATTGTTAAAAAAAGACAAGTTGTAATGGGAGAAAAAGGAAAGGAAGGGAAAAAGAAAAATACATGTATTCACAAGATAGTTAAGATAGTTATACAGCCCTTTCTCTTAATTCATTGAAAAGAAAGGTTTATGCTAATATTGTTTGGACAAGACATCATGCCTGTATCTTCCATTCTGAGTAACTACTACAGAAACAACAATACGCAAGTATTAATTATTGTCACTCTCCTACTAACTTGCTTTGAAACTGTTTTTGTTATTTTTATTTTTTTCTCTTTAGAATAAATAAATAGAAAAATTAAATATGTAAAAAAATAAATGCAAGGTCAAAACCTATGTCCTTTGGCTCTCAGGATGCATTTAATGTTTCCTTTCTGCAAAAATAATTACTGAACATAATTAAAACTCACTTTCAGGATCTTGGAATCTGAAGATTACACATGAATCAGAGAACACCAAGCCTTCTAAAATATACAGCCTGTTGTGTACTTGGGATCCAATTGCTGAAAAACTTGTGCAGAGCTAAATGTTTCTAATGCTCAAGTATCTAATTTATGGATTTGATATTTAAAACCAAATAATAGTTTACTTCTGAAATTATTTATATTCACAAGAAAAACACAACATACTCTGGCAGTCTGAGATAATTTTAAACATTACTGTTACTTTCTAAATTGTCGGGTATGTATTAATGATCTCTTTCCAGAAAAAAATTCATGTTAATGAGTTAATGCTCATTAAATTTCAGCCAAAGACCCTAAAAGACAGAAAACTCCCCTCCCGGCCTCCCCTCCAAAAGCAGGTTTTTAAATCCTAGATGAAGTTCTGTCATAAACCAACAGCAGACTACCAGTTAAACATAGAATTTATCTATAACTTGGTGCCTTTAGAATATGGTTAAAAAGTTAAAGACAATTATTATTTAAAAAGACAAGTGAGTCTCGAAAAGGAACAGCTATTATACTGATACCAACTAACAGCTATTCTCTTGGTATTTTAAATTCCATGCACATATTTTTAATCTATCTCTTCCTTACTCCCTTCCTTCACGCATCCCTCCCTTTCCTCTCTTCCTCCCAGTAGGTGGAAGTATACCAACTGGTAATATTTGATGGTAGAAAGCAAGCCACAGCCAGGTGTTGTGGCACAGGCCTGTCTGTAATCCCAGCTACCTTAGAACCTAAGGCAGGAGGATCCCAAGTTCAAGGTCAGCCCGTGGAATTTGGCAATATTCTGTCTCTTAATTAATTTAGTGATTAATTATTAAACCTGGAGATGTAGCTTAGTAGTAAAATATTTGCCTACCATACAGAAGGCCCTGGATTCAATACCCAATACTGTGGAAAAAAATGTAAAGGAAAATAGAGAAAGAAAAGGCAAATTAACATTAAGATTGCTACTTGATACCTGCTAATGTCATTTGTGTTGTTAATTAACTATGGAGTGTTTTTTACTTGTCATTTTTCACAGTGCTTGACACCGAAGGGCTTTTGCTCATGCTAATCTTGTACTCTACTAAGGAGCTGCATAGCCAGTCCAAGCAGGATTTTTGATTTTGCCTTTTTGTCTATTTTTAGTATAATTTTAGGCTAAATTGAATTGGAAGTGCTGTCAGTTAAATACATATTTGGACTACCTTTTAAAGACATGAGTTATTTGAACTTCATTTAAATATATCTTCATGATTCCAGTCAATCGATGAAGGCTGGAACACTGTCTAAAGCATACTTTCAAAATTTTATGCTACTTATTATTTATTTCTGGTGAGATACTCACTAAATCTCTAGCTATTGCTTCTCAGTTTATGAATAGCTCCATGTTCCTGTCCAAACCAAACCTAAATTACTGCTTGCATAAAGGGAGAGCAGCAACAAGCACACACACGGATGACTGGACCTTGATGTTTCTCATTATTCCCCTCTTCCCTACCTCCACCCCCAGCAGAACCAATCTCCTGAAGAGCATAGTATTTGCTTTTTATTTGTCAGTTAAGTCAAACTAACTTTTTCTTCCTCAGCAGTATTGCTCTCTGTAATACATAAAAACTTGGTTCTCAACAGCCTGATCCAAACACCTAGGAGAAGTATTACTAAGGAGGCCCAAAGACACTTAGCTAATCATCACAGTACCATCAGTGCTTCCAGGAAGGACTTGCTCTTTCTGTCTGATTAACTGCAGTGCCAACTAATGCCTGACATGAGGGAATGATAAAAAAAGTTTTGAATCACAATTAGAATAATAAGCAGTTTCAGCAATGTGGAAAAGATTGTTAAATAATCTCCAGTTGTTTCCCGATTGGAACTTCCATTCTAATTGAACTGTTTTCCTGGAAGCCGCTGTCTAGACAGAGACGGTCATTCCAGTTGCTTGCCCTTGCAGCTAGATGTGGCCATGTGACTAGCTGTCACACTAGAATGGAGGCAGAAATGGTTTGCACCCCTCCCATGAGGGAATCTTTTTAATAAATGATTGTACCTCTTCAATATGCCTTTCCTTCCCCCCTTGGCTCCCTGGGATGTCAACCGAAAGAGTAACTCTGGAGGAAGATCTACTGGGGATGACAGTGCTGCTCTCAGCCTAACTCCTGCAGTCCCTGAGGAAAGGGCCATCTCTTGAGCCTCAATGGATGAAGGCAGGGCAGAAAAAAATTTAAGTTGCTTAAGGCCTCACGTCTTTTTGTTAAAGCAACTAGCATCACGTTCACTACAGCAGCAAGAAAGTAAATTGTTAAGTGGAATCTGTAAATACCGACCACCAAATGTTGGCAGGAGGTGGGGCACACAGGAGCTCTTATCACTGCCGGTGTGAATCCACACTACTACAGCGGGGAGCACTTCGATGGTTTCTTATAAGATTAAAAGTATTTTTCATTAAAAATTTTAAAATATTCTTACTATATGATCCAGCAATTGGTCACCTTCACATTTACTCAGAAGTTTAAAACTTACAGTTAAAGCTTCACAGTTTGCAAGCTTAAATAAAACCTTGCACATGGATGTTTATAGCAGCTGTCCTCAAAGTTTACAAAAGTTGGAAGCACCCGAAGTCCCCTTTAGTAGGAGAGTGATGAGCTAGAGCTTGTCCTTTCACCTACTGAATGACATGTTGGTTGCTCCTAAGTTATACTGTGGTGCTTTCACTCAGTGGAATATTCTTTAGTGTTATGAAAAAATGAGCTATCATGCCAAAGAAGGCATGGAAAGACCATCAATGCATATTCCTCAGTGAAAGAAGTCATATGAGCGGCATACATTGCTTTATGATTCAAATGGTAGACCATTCTGAAATGAAGTATAGAGACTGCAAAGTATGAACTAGGGGCTTCAGGGAAGGGAAAGAGGACTAGGAGAAAGGTGTTTAGGGTAATCAGTGTGTGATACATGATACTGAATGTGTATTATACATTTGTCAAAACCCATAGAACCATCCACACACAGTGTACCTTGAAGTAAACTGTGAACTTTAGTTAATAAAATGAAACAAAATTGGTTCATCAGTTGTAACAGATCGTACTCATTAAAAAAAAGAAGCAAATAATAGAGAAAACTATGTGTGGTAGAGGGACAGTAAGGAGATATACGGAATTCTCAGTGCTTACTACTCAATTTTTCTCTAAATTTACGATTTCTCTAACAGAGTCTAGTTTTAAACCTTTCCATTTTATCTCATTGCCTTGCAGAGACAATGCACGACAGACTGGCTGAAACCGTGATGAGGAACATACCCAGCAAACTTTAGAACAGAAAGAAATGATGGAAATTATACAAGGGAAACATGAAAAGAAGGGCTCAAAGCCTCAGCAAGAGAGGAACGAGAACATCCACCACATTTAGGCTTTGGTAAAAGTGAAGACGGAAACAAGACGCGCACGTGGTGAGCATCCCCCTGTAACTATCGGGGTCTTCTCATTTGTAAGAATGGACAACCCTTGGCGGAACCAGACTCCCCAGAACACTAGATTTCCCATGATTTCTTCAGTCATAATCACTGAAGCCCCATACGTGTAGCCTAATCACATACAAAAAGAATTCTCTCTTTTTTACGTGAACGTTTGTATTGGTGTGTGCTTGCTGCACGTGAAGTGCACGTTCGTCTTGGGGAGTAGGTTCGTACGCGCGTGCGTCGGATGGCCGACGCTCCTTACTCGCCTGCTTCGTGCCCTCCATCTCTGCCTCCCTCATCTCCATTTTCTTCACTGTTGTGGTTGTTGTTTTTATTCTTATTCATAGCTCACGTCTGAGACATTTAATGTTTACATTCATTGTGGAATTTGGTAAAAGTGTCTGACAGATCCTGAGTCTCTTTTCCCCTTCTCCTGGCCCCTCCTCCACCTCAGTCTTGAGGACGCCTTCCCATCTGCAAAAGACCTATGTCCTGTCTGCCTGTCGCTCCTTCGTTTTGCTCTTTATTTGTGCTTACTCAGATGAGAGATACCACGAGGCGTTTCTGCGTGCATGTCTGATCCATTTCACCTATATTTAGATCAGATTTATCATGTGCAGTTGTATTGCAGACCTCTTAGCTAGATCATTTAATTTTATAATCCCTGGTTCAAAGATAAGAGAGTTTAACAACTTGCATAAAGCTTTCTTTGAGTTTCAGGGTTTGAATTTAACCCTAGTAACTTGATTCAAGACTCCAAATTCTGGTATTTACATATTGCAAACAGTAACGATTGAATTTGCAGAAAAGAATGTTAGCAATTTAATTCTTACTGTATGTGTACCCCTCTAGGAAACCAGTGTTTAACTTCACCAATTCCCCAGTAACTGGTGCATTTTTCTTCTTCTATGAGGTAATATTTTGGTCTTTTCACCAAAAGATCCATGATATTAATGTTTCTATATTTGAATGACATGAACATCAAATCGATTAAGCAATTCTTGCTTTAACAAGCCCTAATTTATAGCTTGCAAATAATCTCCCTTGGACATCATTTCAATACTAGCCTCATGGACTCTAAATTACATCAGATATTCCTTTATTTCTTACAGCTATCTCTGTACTGGTTATTGCGCCTCAGCTTGGCTATTCTGGAATCTCTTGTAAGGTACAGCAGACAAGAAATAGGAAGGAAGTGGAATCTTAACTTTCATAACCTAGGCTTTTATAGGTTCAAATTTGATAGTTGTCTGAGCAGCAAAGAAGCCCCTAACGAGGCTCAGAATGACACAGAAATGCATATATGAATGGCACATGAGCAGTCTGCTTCCTTCAAGTAAGAAGCCATTTAATAAAGTAGATTTGTTAGCTATTGACCCAAATTTTAAAATACGTATACAGTCTGTTGGTTCACGGGTTGCTTTATTTTTGTTCAAAGGTCTGGGATTAATTCTCTATGATTTGTTCCACTTTGCCTTTTGTGTTTAGATTAATAGTTTCTTGTTCAATTAGTTTTCAAACACTATAGATAGGTATTTGTAGATTTTTCAAGATAATTCTGCCTTTGTAAAAAAAGGAAGATCAGATAGATTTTCAGTGATATATGATAGCAAAACTTCATGTAGGATTATATAGATATTTTTTACAGGAAAAGGACGAATTGTGAATTCTTAAGATTACATAACACGTTAGATATACCAATGATCTTCGTTTAAATACAAACAAAAGATACAAATAAGGAAAGAGAGCATAGCTGCGTAAGAGCGAACTTCACAGGAAGAACAGGTGACATCGGTGTTTAAATCCGGGATGAAAAAGATGTTGAAGTTTAGATTCTTTCCACGGGTTCCAAACACAAAGACATTTCCTAGCACAGGAGCTTCCCATGGGTGGAATCACTGTGCTTGATGGGCAGTGTCGCAGTCTCTGATGATGCCTTTCACCTCCATGGATGTGACCTGAGCTGCTGCCATGTCCTGGCAGCCCTGAGAGCCCCGTCAGCAGTTTCCTGAGAGGTATTAAGCATACATAGACCCAAAACAGTGCCCAACACACTAGTTGCTCAGTAAAACTAGAAGTATAGTCCTAACAATAAAATAATAAGAACCAACAGCACTCGAAACTAGAAAATCTGGTTGATACTTTATCTGTGTATCATTTCAGATACTTTATCTGTGTATCATTTCAGTCAGTACAATATTAAAGAGGAAAAACCAACTTTGGTGTCATCCTGTAGTGGACCAAGAAAGACGAATTTAAACTAACTTTTATGAAGCCACCATATTCCCTCTGGTATGTATACCAGCTGATCTGTATCTGCTTACCACTGTGTGAATCATAGCTCTAGATCCCCATGGATTAGTTACTCCCTGAGTTTTAAGGTCATCTCTAAAGAATATGTTTTTAAAGTCTAGAATTGGGCTGGGGATATAGCTCAGTGGAATAAGCGCTTGCCTAGCAAGCGCAGGGTCCTGAGTTCCATCCCCAGTACTGCAAAAAAAAAAAAAAAGAGAAAGTTAAAGTCTAGAATTGATAAGATTTTTTATTTTGTTTTGTGGATATGCAAGAATTGAACTGTTTTATTTAGTTAGTTATTATTTTGCAGTGCTGAAAATTAACACAAGACCTTGTGTATGCTAGGTAAGTGCTCCACTACTAGGCAAGCCCCCAGTCCTACAAGACTTTGTCAAAAGCACAAATTAACACTATTGTTAGCGAAAAGTGTTATTAGAGATTTTTCACTCAGAGTAGTATTAACTAATACAGGCTACAGAATTTAAACAAGCTATAGAGAAACAAGCTATTAAGAAGCACCACGCTGATGAATCAGGCTTGTTTTTCTGCAACAGTGTAATGCATTCACCACATTAGAAATTATAGACTATCTAGGATTATGACCAGAGCATGAGAGTTTACCATGCATGTGAGGCCCCTACAAAAGAGTTATTTGAAGTGTATTTCCCCACTAAATAAAAGAAATACCATTTTTTCTCAGAGCGGACTATAAAACATTGTGCTTTACATATGCGTATAAATGCTAAGTCGATTTCAGAGTAAACAATGTTATCTCATGACTATTCCCAGAAAGTTCAAGAGGAGAATTAATTTTGTAACTGCATTGTGCACACATGTAAATAACGTGTATAACGTCAATGTTTATATAATGACTTATTTTTGAGAATTTCCTGGTTTTCTGATTTTGTTTATTAACAACAGTGGTTCCCACTCATAATTTGAAATACAGCACCTTGAAAACACATAATAAAGGCATAATTTCTAGTCCAGTGCACAGATATCCTAAGAAAGCACACTCAACATATATAATTTTTGTATAAATTGTGTATCCAGCAGCCCTGCAAAAATGGCAAAGATCCAGGTTACTAATTCTTTGCTTCACTGCCTTTAATGCAAGTCATCTACCAAAGTAATGAGATAGATGACAGAAAATTTAATATTAATTTTTGTGGCCCATTCAAACCTTTGCCCACAAAAAATATTTTTGTGGCTTTTACTTAAACTAATGCCACCCCATCAATGCTATCACTGAGTTTCTGTACTTGAAACTAGACTACTGCAGTAGAAAAATTAAAACTTGCACTGACATTGACCTTAGCCTTGAGCAAAATAATAAAGCTTCTGCATTGTAAAGCCAAGCTGCTCTTATGAAATGCAACAGTTGATTTCCTTTTTCAGCAATTGGTATTTGTTATATCTCATAGTCATAGACTCTCAGTAAATTTAAGGATTACCCCCAATATGTGTGCTTAGGAGAAAACAGGTTCATGTAGAAAGGGTTTTTGACACTTTCCTTGTGCATGTATCTTGCAGGTTAATGTCATCAGGAAAAGGAACCCCCTTTACAACGCTCTTCATAGCAGAAAAAACGACAATGCCAAAATTGATTTAAAGGTCACCACAAATACACTAATTATACTGGAGAATGTGGATATGGAATTAATGATGATATCAGAAAAGAGTTTTTTCTCATAATTGTGCCCGTGCCTTTGGCTCTTCTCTGTTTGCCAAGAGCTTTTAGCCCACGTCACACTTAATTTTCCCTCCTGTTCACGTGTGAAAGTTTCTTCTGTGTAAGGAGAATTGCAGCTGTGACACTAAAATAAATCCTACTTTCCACTCTTAATACACCAATTTTGCACCTTGTCTGTTAAGCTTAAGACTAGGCAGGACCCTTAATGAATTGTCTGTTTTCCAAGAAGGTAATATCTACTATATTGACATTTCAGAAAACAGCTTTGGGTACATTATTGTGTCTTTAACCCTGAATGCCAAAAGCAAATTTCGAATGTAAAAGTGACCTATTTCCCTGCAGACCTGTGGTGCTTCTGAGTCACTGAGCAGTTCCCCGGGCTGTGGCTTGGACAAATGCAAGTCACCTCCTATGCCCTCTCCTACCTGTCACTCATTTGTTTTTCTAGGAAAAAATTGATCAAGAATAAAACTAGTTCTTAGAAAATACCACTATTAATTTAATAATGCAAAGTGCTATTACTCCAGCCTTCTAATGCCATCCGGCCCGGTGCCATTTCCCAAGTTACTGCCGTTCATTAGCTGAATAAAAGCAGCTCCACTGGTATAAATTTTTTAGATAAGTTCACCCTCCTCAAGGAGCAAATGAAAAGGGCAAAGTACAACGATTTCTCATTTTATAATGGAAAATTTATTCAAGACTTTTTTGCCCATTTATCACCAAGGACACATTACAATTAAATGCCTTCATTTGCACATAAGTAGCCTGCAAACATTTTTTTTTAATTCCTTGAGTATTTACGGCGTGTCTCTCTCTAGCTGTTCTGCCTTTCATTTTCACTCCCTTCACCTATTAAGCAGTCTGACTCAGAACCCGCACTAACAGCATCAGTAATAACGCAGGATGGGTGCAGGACGATTTTCATTAAGCCTGCATGGGTAAGCAAAATCAAAATGAGAAAACAATCCAAGTCATGAAAAGAAACCTGTATTTCTACTGTTTAATGTTTCACATGATGTTTGACCGAATATAATCATTTCTGTCACTTTTAATAGAAAATTGGGGAAAAAGACACCTATAGGAAAGAGATCTATTTCTCAATGATCAATTATATATTTTGTAGACAGTAATATGTTTATTTCCCTGAAGCTAAAATATCCTATATGGAAATCTATGAATCTATGTTCTATTACATCATATGTTTTCTTTCATTTGTGTAAGTGTGGTTGGGTTCCTTCTAAAATTAAAAGAAAATTTAATGATAATTTTATTAGATTAATAGTCATTATCTTTGTAGTTGACTCTAGCTGAAGCCCTGGAGCAAAAACTTATGACTGCTTAGAATTGTACTTTGTAGTATGTTTGTGTTTCACCTTTCAGTTTCCTAAGTTGAACTATGTGTCCCAGTTCTCATGCAGTCTGAGGATGGAGGCTGAGAACTTGGAAATATGCACTCTAATGCAAGTTGCTTTGATGTTGAAAGAGACTAAGAATTTTTGCAGGTTCCTACAGTCTAAAGAGCTCTAAGTAAATATGAACATTATTGCTATTATAATTACATACTTATCTATGAAGTTAAGCGACTGAACTAAATGATCTGTGAGATTATTTCCATATCAAAATCTATGACCACTTATTCCATTTTCATTAATTCAATTTATTTCATACAAAAGCATGCACAAAAACCACTACCTTATACAAGTAACTACTTAGACACTATATCTCACATTGCAAAGATTATTCTAAATATCAGTACTTATCATAAGTATGGACTCTGGTACAAATTTCTTTCTTTATAAAAGATAAAGGTTATTTCCATAGGTTATTAGAAAGGTAATTTTCCCTAGATTTTGCATAAGGGCATGAATTTTACCCATGGTTTGAACAATCAGTTAATTTGCTAAGAGTAATGAATAGAAAAATTAATCTGAAAATCCTGAAGTTCTTATTTTTACAAAATTATGTTGTTCTTGATACCTTGCATCTGCAATTTTCAGTTACATCTGGAATCATCTCATCCATGGTTTGTGAAATTTTTAAAAACTATAAAAGTCTATTTTAAAGACAAATTAAAGATATAAAGGAGTATACAAATTGTGAGAGATACATTCCAAACAAATCTGCAATCCAGTATCCCCAGCATCCTTTCCAAAGTTCCTGAATATATAATGGAATTAGTGACATTGCCAAAACAGGACTTTAGAGAAAAGTTTGTTTACCTCTTCTTGCCTGTATTATCCTCCCTGGTGAAGGCTGGAAGAGAGACACACGTCCTTCTTCACGTTGGCTGAGCTTGAAGGTTCAGGGGAATTTTATTTAAGATTTTGATTGGTGTTCTCTGAAATTTTGAAGGTTATAGGAACCAATGTCTGATTTATAAAAACCAAAGTGGATAGAAATTTGTAACTGACTCTCAAACAAGAAGATCTGAAGAGCTAGATTTGGCTAATGTTCTCATGAGGGACCTAGGCACAAGTGGTCTGGAAACTATCAGAAACAGACGTAAACACAATTGCAAAGTCCTAGTCAAAGACCATTCAGGGGACCCACAGACAACCTGTGAAAATACTCCAGGGGAGTCATGTACATCAGCCAATAAGAACTTCAACTTTAACCATCTTTGAAACATAACACAGCAGTTGACTTAATGGCTTAAATCTCATATTCCACAAACTGAAGGTATGTTTGCAAATTAAAATGGCATTAAGAATAACCTATTTGTTAACGGAAGAGAGCAGAAAAGTCTTGAGATCGGCTAAAGTTGCTCTCTAGAGACAAGGGAAGTGGATTATCAATTAGGCAAAGTTTAATGAGGGGACGGTGTAGGTAAGAATCTGATTTTGACTGCTACATACACGAGTCTTCCGTGCTACCCTGTTGCCAGCGCAGCGCTCTAATCCCGCTCCTCCCCGCGCACTTCCACAGAGCTCCACTTCTCAGGACAGATAATTTGAAAATCATGCTTTGTACAATCACCAACAAAAAAGACATTTTACTGTACAAACTTAGCAGGCCGTGCTTGATCAAAGTATAGTAAACTCAGTAGTTAAATTGCGTCTCACAGCTAAAGATTTACACAGGACTTCTAGGTACTCTGAGAATGTGAAACTGGAGAATTTTCCCAAGAGTTAGAGTTATGTTTCAATACCCACAAATCAATACATTTGCCTCCAGCAAAATCATATAAAAAAAATTTCTTGCAAGACAAGGGCTTTTAGAAGGAATAGAATGTGAAAATGTGGATTTGTGGTGAAAAGGTATGCCTATAGCACATCCCAAGAGAAACAGAGACTTCAGGAATAAAATCAGAACGAGAAAAATTCAGAGCTTAGTTAAGACAGAAAAACGTGTAGACTTTACTGCATTAACTTTAATTTCATTTAAACAAAGAAGACACCAGGAGAACACGCAGGCTAGACTATTCAAGAAAGAATGAGAACAAAAGAGAGGAGAAATCACCATCAACTCTCGCTTACTTCCAGTCTCCCCAGAGATTTGGAAAATACATTTAGAAAGCATTTGATTGAAATTGATGAGAAATGAAGGTTTTTTATAAAGTATTAATTGCATATTTATTTAATTTTTTCAGAAAGCATCAGTAACACACATTTTAAAGTCACATTTGAATTAAAGAAATGAAACAGGTAGACTTCATCTGACTTCATACGCAAAAAGAGGTAATTATATTTTAACTGATTTTAAACAAAGTTGCTTAAACAAATTTGAGATTCTTTGTACAAAATGACAAGTACAAAATTAAACCAATTCATCAAAACATGGTTTTTCTATTTAATGCATAGGCTACTATTCAGATAATTCAGACTCAGCTGAAGTATTTCATTTCTTCGTTTAATGTAGTGTTCCGTTTATTTTACTTCCATATTTACTTTCATGCTGAAAGAAGTAATAGTCATGTGGGTTCAATTAATGTATACTTAGCTACACAAATGTTATTACAAATACATTTTTATATATAAAAATAATTTTCTTTAAGTTTTTACTGCACATTTAATAATGGAAAATTAGGTCTCAGTATAAAGGAAAGCAAAATTTAATCTCAAAAGGTTTGTGCTCAGCCTGAAACTGAGCAATAAGGCAACTCAAATTAAACCTCTGTTTTCTAGGGCATTCTTATAGCTGAAGAACTCACTGTCCACTAGATTAACTGCGAATAATGTACGCTTTGGAAAGGTGGGAATGGATACTGAAAGTATAGATTTAATGACTTACAAAGATGTTACCATCCAGTTGGTAAATAAAATACCTTCTAAATTGGTTAAATGTTTGGTTCTGATACACAACGATGAGCTTGCAGACCCCGTGGAGACATTGAAATCTGTCGTGCAACACTGAGTTGAAATTTGCAAGAGAGCTTTTCTCTCCTTTTAAAAAAATATTAATCTTACAAATTACGAGAACCCTGAAACTAAACACTAAGTATATAAAATAATGATCTTGTTTACAACTTTTATCCTTGAATTTCTAAATAAAATTTAAATGCATCTGCTTTCTAAATGATGTGAAGGTGTTTCTACTATCTGGTGCTTATTACGTGGCAGTAGCAATCACCAAATGCTGTAGAGAAGCAGCATAGCTTGACTATGCTAAATCAGTAATTCATTATTTCTAGTTCAAGATACGTTTAAGACGAATTTTCCTACCATAAAGTTAATCCATCTGTCACAATGTGGGGACTTGAAGATAACAGGTGTGATAGTTAACTAATTATGTCAACTCGAATAAGACAACATCCAACTAAATTGATCCAGCAGGGCTATGGGTGTGGAAGACCCACCCTCAGGAGGATGTCGCCAGAAAGGAAAATGTAGAAAGGGAAATGAAGAAGGAAGGCTCACATCTGTTTCCTACAAGGACCTCAGTCTTCCCTTCGCTTTGACCATCGTCTCCCAGCTTCCAGGGCAGACCTGTCACTCTCATGGGCGCTTTCCCAGGGCACTCTGCTCTGAGCTCCAGACTTTCAGCTGCGTACTTTGGATCTCCAGCGCACAGACCGACCTTTTGCACTTTTCTACACCTGACTCTGGTTGACCATTGTAAGCTAATCTTGTCAATTCTCATATATTTGTATATCTTGCACTAAATCTGTCTCTGTAGTCAGCACTGACTGATATGGTAGGTTCGTAGCTGATGTGCCAAATTTATTCTCGGACACAACCTCTGTGGCCTCTGCGGTACAATAAAACATTTGATCACTTGCCAACATTTAAAACTGGGAGATTTTGCACAAAAAGCAGCTTTTGAAAGTTTTTTTTTAAGTACTGGGAGGCCTGGTGGTATAGACTTGCATTATTTTAGCACAATAATCAGCAGAATCTTAGGGGTCATTTTCCTTTCCTGGGTGATTTCTTCTCTAGTATGCTACAGCCACAGCACTCCATGTTGCTCTTCAGATGTGAGTGTCAGCTGCTACTCATGGATCAGGATCTGTAAATTTACCTTAGAAATGTTTCGCTTTGCATTTATGTTCCACCCGAGCGATATTTAAGATTTTTTCTTTATCTATTCAATCTCTTCCCGTGAAATGCACACAACCTTCTTAACTACTTACTGTGTTTATTATTCAATCATAAAATTGCTTCTATTTGCTAAATCATGTTGTCATATATCTTATGTATCTTCTCTCTCCATGTACTGTAAGCCCTAGAAGTGAAATTATGCTTTATTCAATATTTGTATTCTTAGTATTCAAAGTTTGTTCCAAACACATATGATTGCTAATAAATGTTTTGATGATCAGTGGTACTGTTAGTAGTGAAACTCAAATTATACTAGTCATCTTCTCTACTAATTTTCCCATATGCTTGAGGTGATGTCAGTGTCAGTGTTACCTAGGAGTAGGGGGACTTCAGGAAAGGTTGAAGTAATGCTTAGCTGAGACTATAAATACACTTAGTATGAAATATTGTATCAGTTAGTGCTTACTAGAGAATATAAATATACATTTGTGTGTACGTATGATTTGGATTCACAAGGTAGGTTTACAAGGGCCATCTGAGGGTCAGGTGTAGAAGAGTTCCAAAGACTCTGTGCACTGGAAAGCCAATGGGGCCAATCAAAAGTCAAAGGCCTGGACCACACTATGGAGTCCCATGGGAGTCCACATCAGGATGCCAAAGGGTCTGTGATGGAAGGCTGAAGAGTCTGCCCTGGAAGCCGGGAGATGAAGGCAAAGGCAGACACCGGAGTTCCTCCACAGGAGCAGAAGTAAGCCTCTGTCTTCTTTCCCTTTTCATTCCATTCAGGCTACAAGCTTATTGGCTAGTCAATCATATCCAGAGTGAATCTTGAGTAAGTCCATTCAGTCCCACCCAGAACTATGCTAAGCCAGTCAGATGGGCAATTTATTCAAGTTGGCACAGCAGTTAATTATCACAAACATTATAATATTTGCACAGCGAGAATGTTTCAAATGCCTAAAATAAAAATTGACATTCTGTGCCCTCACACATTTATACAGAAAACCTGATCAATTAGAATTACTCCTGGTACTATTTTCAGAGTTACTAGGTCTAGATTTGCTGTCCAATCTAAGTAACTACAGAATCACACAACATATGTGAGGCATGAAGCAGTGGACAATACAGAATTGTGACACTTGAAGAAAGAATATAAAGTGGATCATCCCAAACACCCTTTTCTCTCCAGGGAAAGCAGAACCTAGATAGACTATGAACTCATTGGCTGAAGGAAGCAGAAGCCAAACGTCATGCTGTCTAGGGGCAGGTGCTCAACATACCAGGATGCCATGGACGTGAGAGGCCAGAAGGAGAACAGACCTACACTCACCACAAATCTGGCTGATAACCAAACAGTGGGTGAGGGTGGAGACTCAAGAGAGCACAGCAAATGGGAAAGCTGAGGAACTCCTGAGACCTTGCAGAGACTTGCTCTATGTTCCTCAAGTCAAAAATGGCCCAACTAACAGAAGAGTTATTTTTTAGGAGTTCAAGCATACACAATCTCTGCCCAAATCAGTGGCCACTAGACCACATAGACACAGGGGATAAACCAAGAAGCAGAAAAAGCAACTAAGCAGTGTTATCAGTGGCTACATACCACTGTGAGGAGATGGATTCTACCATTTAAGTTAAAGCAAATCGGAGACAGGAATATAGTTCAGTGGTATAACACCTGCCTGGTAAGCATGGGATTGTGAGTTTAAGTCCCAGCACCAAAAGTAAATAAATAAATAAGTTAAAGCAATTGACATCATGAAAACACAGTTCAGAAAAATAACAAGCAGAATTCACAGTCACCACAATATGCTACCTACTATGTCCAATTGTAAATCACAAATAATAAATGTGAAAATAGGCAGTCAACAGAAACCAATATGATGTCTCTTTTCTCCACTCAATGACTTTGGGTGACACAAGATACTCTGTTTAGCAAACAGAATTTAACCAGCATATCCTAAATATGCTCCAAGACCATGCTATGCTTAAGCTAACAAATAAGAGATTTAAGAGAAAAATTGAAACTAAAGGACCAAACCATAGTTCAAGAGAGTAGTTTAAAACAGAGAACCACTGAGATGAATCATGGTAGGTTAGAGATGAAATCTGAACCCTGAACTCAACTAGAAAACAGTAGAATTATCTAACCTCAGAAGAAGAAGGCTCTTGAAAAGTAGCAAAGAAACAGAGCTCATCTATCACACCAGTAAAGGCCAACAAACAACAGGTAGTGTAATTGACGTTTTAAAAGAAGAAACTATCAACCAAGAGCACTTTATCCAGTACTAAATTATACTTTGTGTCAAGTTATCCACTGACAGAGGGAATTGAAAAGTTCCTAAATGTCTACACGATTTTATATAAGTATATTCTTCTTATGTTTTTTAATTCTATGAGTGTTTAAGTGATATTGTATTATCAGGGCCATAAAGTACAGATAAAGGAGGAAATTGAGCTGTACCACTATGAAATTGATACATTTTACTGGATTTAAATCAGTAGTAATTTGATGTAGATTGTGGTGATTTGAGTATGTATATTATAATCTCTAGAGCCAACACTGAAATTGACTAAAATTTTTTATATGTTAGCAAGTTAAAATGGTGTTATTTTTGTACTGTTGTTGTGCTACTGTGTCTGTGTTAGTGCTTTTGTTCTTTTACTTTTAAAATAAAAAAAAAATAATATAAAATGGTATGTTAATAAAACTCTTTAATACATTTTAAATTATTGTTTAGTTGTGAGTCATTTTTTATTTTTAATAAATTGATTTAATAAATTTTCTTTGAAACAGCTAGACAAAGAGAAAATGAATTTGAGAAAAACAGAAAAAAGAAAATAGCAGCGTGGGAGAGATAATTCCAGTCATACCAATGGCTTCAGTCAATATGAACTAAGAATATGCTCACATTAAATGGCAGGGATCTTCAGAAAAAAGAAGCAAGATACGATTAACTGTGTGCCATCTATTAGAGATGGAATTTAGATTGAAGAAGTGTGGATTTCAATTACAATTAATTTAAATAAATTAAATAAAAAATGTTGATTTAAATTAATTAAATACAATTGCACTGAAATATATATATATGGTGAAAATAAAAGTCTATGAAAAGATATACCATGAAAACCTTAACCAGATGAGATCTGAGATGTCCATTTTAAAGTCACCCAAAATAGAATGAAAACAAGGACTAATACTAGAGAAAAAAGGAATATTTTATAAACAAAATTTGTCAATGTATTAGTATAAAATAATATTCATAAAAATACATACATCTGTTATGGTTTGTACCTGCATGTTCCCCCAATTCCTCATGCAGTCATGGGGCAGCCTTCTAGATATTTTATTGATCCATAGCCCAATGCTGGGGTTGTGAGAATGAGTACTACACCTGCCTCTGGTACGAGTAGCTTGCATACAATATTAGGGAGGGAAAGAGGCTGCTTGCTGCTGCTCCTCCCCTTTTGCTCTTCTTGCTTTTGCTATTTTCTGCCAGCATGATCTGTTGCCCTCTGCCATGTGCCACCCTGCCTTGGAGCCAGCTAAGTATGGACTGAAAAACTCCACCAACTGTGCCCTAAATAAACCTTTCCTTCCTTAATTCTGAGTGTCAGGTATTTTGTCTCAGCAACAAGAGAAATGTAATCAGGACAGAACCCAAAAGCAAAGGCATAAAAGTACATGAAAATCTAAAAGAATTAAAATACATATAGACAGTTCAACAATTATAGCTATTAATTTCAATACTTTCATCTCTATAAATTGGTAGACCAAATAGCAAATTAGTAAAGATAAAGCAACACTATTGATCAAACGAGGTATCTGAAAGGTAAAGAAAATTCACCACACAAGATTATTGGTTTTCTCAAGTGCAAATGAAAGTATAACACTGTGAGAATAAGTTGTACATAAGACTATGCACAAGCGACAGTGTGCTGAAAAGAATGGAACTTGTGTGAATTATTACCAACCACAGTAGAATTAAATTAGAATCAATCCCAGAAACAAACCTAAGAAACCCTCAAAAAGAGTGAACATTTATCCTATGGTTCAAAGAAGAAATTATAAATATATTGCCATACATTAAAATAGAGCACAAAATAGTAAAACCTCAAATATTTCTTCTAATGAGAGGATTTAGAAACTTAATAACGTAGGCTTAAAACTTAAGGTTTTAAAATGAGGAGAGCATGTCAAACCCAGATAAGAAGAATAAAGAAAATAACTAGACAGTAGTAAAGACCAATGCAATTTTTAACAGATTTTATAGATAAAAAGCTTTTTACCTATTTACTTCAAACCATAAACAGAACCGTTAATTTCTCTGATTGAGAATGTTTGAAGAGGAAAGAAGCAAGGACAGGAGAAAGGAAGAGAAGGAGGGAAGATTTGACATGATCAATATCAGAAATGGAAGAAGTGGGCATAAAAGAGACACTAGCTTCATACACAAAGTACCGCAAAGAGAACTTAAAGAACCGCACTGTCTCTCCAGTGCAAGAACCTGAAAGAATAAATACCACAAAGGTACAACAGATATTGTGAAAGGGAAAGAAACTTCTCCAAAGGAAAGAAGTGGAGTGGGGGGAAGGGAAACAGAAGGAAGGGGACTTAAGAAGAGAAAGGGTGGGCGGCAAGGCAGCTGTGCCCCCGGGGCCTGCGCGCAGATCCCCCCAGCCCGGGAAGGAGGGGCGCCCCGCCTTGGCTTAGCTGCACACAGCCAGGGCAGGGAACGTGCCGGACCTTCCGCAGCAGGCGCTAAGGAACACAGCGGAGAGTGGGCCCGGAAGGCAGATGCCCTGCAGCAAGCAGGGCCGGTGTCATTTTCAAACATTCCATAGGTGATATGACAACGCATGGCAAAGCCTCAAAAACGCTGCTTCGCTTGGCTCATTATTTCTACTTCTATGAATTCATCCTACGGAAAACCGTAAGTTTGTGAAAGTTATGCTGTATAGTTATTCATTATAAAATATTTGAAATAGCATTTCAACGTTTAAAAACCTATGCTGAGCGTGGTGGGCAGTCCTGCCGTCCCAGCCCTCAGGAGGCTGAGGGAGGAGGACTCCCAGTGCAAACCCAGCCTGGCAGATTACTCACAGTGTGACCCCGTCTCAAACAAGTAAAATGAAAAAGAGCTGATGTAGCTTAGTTCAAAGGCCCTGAGTCTAATCCCCAGTACCACAAAGAAAAGAATCCTTTTCTAATTTTTAGAGCATTGTTACAGGGACTCTGGAAAAGTGTAAGGACTCGGAGAGGTCTGAGCTATTTCATCCCGCAGAGGGGAATCGCTATCTGTCCCCTAAGGAACTATAAAAAGAAGCTTAAAATCGCAGGAAATACTAAAATTCTCGCTCGTACTTCCACCAGCTTTGGGAGCAACTACCAGAATTTTGCTCTCACAGTTACAGCTGCGAATGCCCTGTGGTGTGCCCTGGCTGGTGGGCGTCGGCCCGAGACGCCCGTCTGCGGACAGTGGACAGTAGCTCGCAGTGAAGGTCCCGAGCTGCTTTGCAGAGAGAGAGGCTGTTAATGCGACCACTATAAACACTTTCAAGGATAAAGGTTAAGAACTAAGGGGCTGTAAACACCTAGTACAATTTTTGTTTTAAAGACAGGGGAAAACGAAACTTGGCGTTCAGCTGGGACTCGCGGTGCGGGCCGCCGGGTCCTGCGGCCACGTCGGTCCTGCTGTGTTGGAGAGCAGCGCGATCCCTTGACCGAAGCCGGAGCTTCGTGGCGCACAATGGACAAACCGGCCTGGACACGCGGGATCAGCCTGCTCTGCACGCACACGGCCTACCTACCATAAACTGCCTGATTTTTGCCTGGGTTTTGTTTTCAGCGGCAAGGAGTTCTGAACCCGGCCTTGACGACGAGCTGCGCGGGCCCGAGCCGGGCTGGAGCTCGGACCGCGCTCCCTCGCGGGCCCTGTGCTGACCCCGTGTGTGCGCTGTGTGCTGCAGGCCCAGCGACCCGGCGCGTTTCAGGATTCTTAGTTTCAAGCTGTTTTGGGGAGTTTGGGGCTCTTGAAGATGAGAACTGTATCTTCTAGGCAGAAAAAGAAAAGCGAGTCTTCTGGGTTCAACCAGGGCACAGAAACCACGCAGGGTTCCCACCCGGAGAGCCTAACACCACACATTCAGCGCACAGCCCCGGGTAACCGCGTGATCGCCCCGGTGAGAGGAGCGCAGACCCGAGAAGGGGCTTTTTGGGGAGGCCTGGCTGCCCCTCACTGCCTGGCAAGAAACAGCTTTCTGTGCAGCCCTAGCTGCACCCAAGGAGGAAGCATTCTGAGAGCACAAGAGCAGAGGCCTCAGGGCGGGAAAACTCTTTTCCCCGCCCTGAGGTTGACTCCGTGCCCTTCCTGTGAGGAGCAGTTTAAAGGCATGTCACCCAGTTTTGCAGGGATTAAAGGACAGTTCTGGAGTTGAGAGACAGGAATACCTTGATCAGTGGAAAAGAGGCCGATCAGACCACCTTCTCGGGCCCCCACTGGGCTATGCCTAATAAGCGATGGTTACCTCTAAAGTGTATTTGAAAGGCAAACAACTCTCACGGAGAGGAAAGGCATGACAACATAAACATTTCAGTTTTAGATGTGAAAAAATCTAAATAAAAATGAAAATGGCACCAGGCGTCTTGGCATGACTGTAATCTCAGCACTGGGGAGGCTGAGGCAGGAGGATCTCTGAGAGTTCAAGGCTGTCCTGAGCTACCATAGTAAGTTCAGGACCAGCCTGAACTACACAGCAAGACCCTGTCTTAAAAACAACAACAATAAAAGGATAATGACACTGGGAAGTCCTTATTATAGATCAGTACAGACTGAAAGAACAAAGGACACCAAAAAACAAAAATCAGAACTGAAATTATTTGTGCTTAAGTTTTTAAAAAACAAAAAAGTATGAATTGCCATATGGCAAGTAAGTTAGATATGTGAGTGAAGTTATAAGTCCACAGAAATAAAGCAAATAAAGAAGAAATTAATTTTTTAAAGTTACATTAGTTTCATTGCTGTTTGGGGGAATGTGGATTCATCCTGGGGACGTCACAGTGCACCGCCTCCTCAGTCCCTGTTTTATGTGGAGAAGGGTCTTGCAATCATAATAACACTAACTGGCATAAAGATTTGCTACAGTTCTATCAGATTTTTAGCGTTATGAGGAAATGAGCAATGTATTAGAAAAGAATTCTCCTGGATCAATCAGACAAAAGATTTACTGCATAATGCCAAAAATAGAAAAGTCAGTAGTTGCATGGTCTTTTCCTTGTTTTAGAAACATGGAAGCAATTACAAACACCGCAAGAGATGGACAAAGGGTTGTAAGTGCTTCTGTACAGTGGAAATAGAAGCAAAGAATTCGGAATAAAGGAAAGCACTTTTTCATTAAAAATGTCTTACTCAGATGGGCATGGTGGGTAATATCTGCAGCCTTTGCACTCCGGGAAGCTGAGGCAGGAGGATGGCCAGTTCAAGCCCAGCCTAGGCAACTTAGTGACCAAATCAGACTCTCAAGTATTGAAAGGGGGTGCAGGTGTGGGGAGGAATGT
Source organism: Dinomys branickii (assembly GCA_004027595.1). Classification (NCBI taxonomy): domain Eukaryota; kingdom Metazoa; phylum Chordata; class Mammalia; order Rodentia; family Dinomyidae; genus Dinomys; species Dinomys branickii. Next base: position 13,529 of record PVLD010009464.1, on the reverse strand, counting down.
AACCTAATGCAAAAGCCTGGGCTTCAGTTTTTCTACCAAAAAGACAGCTTTATTTGATGTTTACATTGTGTACAGGTTTGAATTTGATAGGAACAGGCCCAGGTTTCATATATAACATGAAATCTGCAATGTGGAAGTCATAGGAAAGACAATGAAATGAATTTCCTTAAATATCAGTGATGATAGCCTCTTAGTAGCGAAACTCCTCAAGGCTTCTTTGAACCAGGGCTTTGCATATCAAAGCAAGTGCTCTTTAACTTAGCTGCATCCCCTCCACATCCCTCTTAACTATCCCTTCCTTTCAAAGCTTCTAAAATGGGTATTGGGAAAAAATGTCTGAGTGACAGAGTAAGTGAAGTCATTAGGTATACGTAACGAAAGCCATGAGAGATAAAGTAAAGTGAGTACAGAAGTAGGCACTATAGGCGACCACTGTTTATTAAAGTTACCATTGTGAGGCTGGAGGGAATAAACAGAAATGAATACTCCACCAGTCATTCCTTTGAGGCACTTAAATTAAATGAAAGAAAAAGTAAACCATGGAGATAAAAGTTCAATATTAGGTCTCATTTTAATGGTAAATGAAATAAAAGCAATTAAAATCACAGTTGACAGGAAGTGTAAAGGTTTAATATCTCAAATTCATAAGAAAATAAAAGAAGAATTCCTTCTCTTCCTCCTGCTGTTACTATCAAGGACAAATACACAGTTGTAAATAGATATCATATATAATAAGCATTACAACATCAGTGAGAATATTACTTAATGTGCAAAATGCAATGTTGAACTGGATTTCTCCTTAAAGCTCTGTCTTGCTCGTGCAATCTGATTACCCTGGTACCAGTGGTAATGGTGGTCTTTTGTAGCATTTACCTTTGCTTGAATCAGTTTCCAGATACCAAGTCAAAGAAAGCACTTCTCAGTTATGTCTGCATCTATCTCTTTTGTGAACGAAGCAACATTATAATAAAGAGCAAATAACAGAGCCTTTCCAGAAACTGGCCCTACTAGCAGTTTACTCTACATGTTTTGTAGGACTTGCAAAGACTCCTTAATCAAAATTAGTAGCTATTGCTGCTTCTTCTCACTCTAATTTACCCATCAACACACTTCAGCTTCTGTGGAATTGTAGCAGCCCTGAAGCAGTTGAGCTGGGAACATCTGAGTCTGGTGTCACCCATCTACACATTTGGGTCAAGTCAGGTCTGTGCACAATTGCGTTCTTCCTAGCTGTCCTGCTGTCATCGTGGCTTCCAGGGTCCATTGTCAGCTCCCTGTATCAATTCTCTCCTGAGACACAGACACGGAAAGAAGTCTCACAGGAGCACTAACACGTTCTCCTGAGGCATGCACCAGGGGAGGGCGGGTGTTAAAATGTAAACTGTGCGGTGGGAAGAACAGCTGGGGGAAGTGACCCCCAACCTCTTATCTTGTAATAGCAGAAAGTTTTGATGTTTCCCCCATATTTGACAAAAGTACCATTACCTGATATTATCATAGCTATGAAGCTGAAAGAAAATTTTAAAGTTATAAAATAGTGTAAAAGCAAATTTCCGTCAACCATGAGCATTCTCTCAGTTTTTGTAAACCTACTATTAAATCATAGTCATTTCAAGTGGTTTTAAAAGCCTGAAGTCAAAAAAATTCAAAATATAAAGATTATATGCAACGATGAAGATTTTTGATTTTATAACTTTTTTGACATTTGTCTGCTTTTTAAAATTTGCAGGCCAGGGATATCGCTCAGTGGCACAACTCTTGCCTGGAAAGTGCAAGGTCCTGAGTTTGATTCCCAGTACCGAAAAAACCTCCAATAAAACAAAATTTGTGGTTTGTTGATCTTTATTTTACAATTCTAAATAAATGTTCACTTTCCCTTTTAGTTTTATTGGCACATGGCTGCTGTACACAACATTCACATTCCTTTCGGGATGTTGGTGCATGTCTGTAGTGCCTTTGTTCCTTGCTCTCACCTCCTTTCCTCTGTCTCTCCCCTGCCCTTTATCTCTTGATTCCTTCCTTTTGGGTGGAGCATCCTCAAGAAATCAAATAGAACAAATTTGGGGGAAGGCTGTGGGGAAAAGAAACCACTACCCTGTTGGTGGGAATGTGAACAAACATAATCTCTGTGTAGAGCATTATGGAGACTCATAAAAGGTGGAAATTATAAATTCCATTTGGCCCAGCTGTTCTCCTTCTAGATGTCTTCCCACCAGAGTTAAAGACATCATATTAGATGGGTCCATGCATAACCGTTTTTATTGCCAACACAATTAATAATAGCAAAACCCTAGAAGGGTCCTTTATGTCCATCAACAGATGAACAGATGCAGAAATGTACATTTTCACACAATGGCATCTTACTCTGCCATAAAGATAAACGAGTTATTTGTAGAAATTATGCACCTTGAGACCACAATGTTGAGTGAAATAAATCAGACACGCAAGTTTAAATAGCACATTGTTTCTCTTGCATGGAAAACCAAGGCATGAAGAAAGAACAAAACAAAAAACAGATACGGGGAAATAGGGAAACAGATCTTTCTCAAAGACGACAATTGGGGGTGGAGGGGGAGAAAGGGGAGCAAAGGGGATGGTAAAGAGAATTAAGCTTTGTTATGTGTGTGTGCCTTGTTTTGAATTTGTAATTTCCTTTACTTATTCTTAAACTTTTCCTAGTTTGTGAAAAATTGAGGCCTCATAGAACTAGGGCTACCTTGGGTTTTCGTTTCATTTTAAAATATTTATCATGCTATGTTTTTAATTATTATCAAGCAAACTTATGCTGTTGGTCTCAGTGTTGATCACTTTCTCATAAGTTTAAGGGGATCTCTTTTCTTTCCTCATTGGATTCATGTGCAATAAATTCAGAGATTTAAACAATGCAAGAAAAAATCAAGAAACTGACAAAAACTGAGGTGACAAATCAAAGGGAATAATAAAACTGGTAAGAAAAACTCTACACAAAAAGCCAACATGAAAGATGGACTTTGTTACCAACAGCCTCTCACTTCTAGCCATACCAACATTCAAAGGATGTTTGAAAGAAGAAAAATTTTCCTATGTGCCACTATACAGACAAATAGAACACAAAAGTAAGACTTAGGAAAAAAGAAAATTAAAAGAACATACACAAAAAGTAGGTGAATAACCTTCAATTTCTCTAGGATATTTTGAGAACTATCTTAGAAATTACAGAATAAATTCAAAGAAATCAATTGCTATCCATTTCAATGAATGAAAATATTCAATTGAATATATTCAGTGTTCAGTTCAAATTATTGGCACCTTCTTTCTTTGTGTAAAATGAGATGAGAGATAAAATGAGAGACTTCAATTCATAAAAGAAATGAAAGCAGCCTGGAAGAATTTAGGATAGAAATGGACAAAGAATTATTGCACAAGAGTATATATATAAAACAAAAAATTAACATAACTAAAAATATAAATGTATTATGAATGATCTTAGGGAAAGGTGAAATGGAAAGAAAGAATATAGCCAAAAGACAGAGAAATAGAGTCAATAATCTGGAAACAAATAGTCAGTACATATATACTTCTTGTTTCTAAAGCATGGAAAAGGTTGGATGTATAAAAAACAACATAGATTACATAAGAAAAATATATCCTCAGGAATATGCCAAAATTGGAAGATGAATAAGAAGTGACACAGGTGCATGGTCATAAAAAGCAAGTTTTAATCCATAAGTAAAAGACTAATTGGCCTCAGCCTTCTTCATGCCCGTTGTTTCAGGTGTTATATTAAGAATTTCAAGTGTATTTATTTAATATGCACAATACTCTCGTGGGAGTCTCCCTTATTGCACATTAATAAATGAAGCATGAAAATATTAGGAATCTTTCTAAAATCACACAGTTAGGAAATAACAAACTACCAAAAGATCTTGATCTGTGTTCATAGCCTAGCCCTTAACCATAAAATTACATAAATAATTTGTGAAACTTCTCATAATAATTACTTGAAATAATTTCTTTCTGTATAGGCATTTGTATTGATTTATGCCCTTTGTTTTATGTACTGGTAAATTTATGACATTTTGGCCCTAAAAAGAATATTTTATATGCAGACTTCCACTGATAACAGGTGAACCCCCTTAAAATCATGTATGTTTGAATTATCTTAAATAATCACATGAACATGGGCTTGCTAATAGTCATTTTAGAGACATGTCAGATAATCACCTAATAGGGATTCAGTTCCACTTTTGGATATTTGGTCACACACTTAAATCCTCTCAAAATTAGATGATATACTTTGAATCGATTATTAATTACTGTGGGATGAATGGGAATTCAAATTGTTACTGTGACAAAGCAAATGTGTCCCTCATTGGCTCCTCTAATACTGCTGAGATAAATGTGTTTTATAAATTGCACTAATTGAAAATTAAGCTATGATAAGTATACAATCAGATATTATCAAACCTGAAGATGGACACTGGCGTGTAGACCATACACCTGAATGTAACACATCACTGTGCAGCACTAAGGTAAAGCTGAATGTACTCATGGTACTGGAGAGCAGTACTTTGATCTTTCACCCTGGATTACATTTGTGGCCACACTAATGCTCTGGTTCTACCCAGGCCAACATTTCTATGTGTAAAGTTGTGTCAATTTCTTTTCATTTTGAAAATAAATTACCTTCCATTTCTTAAAATGACAAAATCCCAACAGATTAAACCTCTCAAAATATATTGCTAGACTACCTTAGAGTACAACAAAGATTTAGTTGACTAATTCAAATTACCACAGGCTAATTATCATTTTTATCTTCATTATGCGAGCTGACTACAGCACTTCTTAATTCTATCATTCCTTTCTGCATTCTGGCAGAGCATGCAGCCTGCAGGTGCTTTCACTCGGGCGCCTGGAATTCTGCCTGATCTCCACCTATGCAAGTTGACACTGCAGCCAGGAAACAGATGAGATTATGCTATTCTGAGCTGTGGAAATGTTGCTTAGTCCAGTGATCACAAAGATGTCTATCAACAGCAGCTTGGCAGCATTGTCACTGAGGGTCAGCTTGAAGGGAGTTTTATCCCTTCACATTACAAATATTGGCCATGGAAAGAAATTAATCAGTTGAAGGAAAGTGTAGAGAAAGAATTCACAGAGTTGTAAACATTAAACATCTACAATATAAGAAAGAAGAAAGTGGCCATAAAGATACACAAAAATTGTTTTCCTTCATTTAACTAGCATATTTCAAATGCTTAAAAATGCTAAACAAGATCTCTGACAACCTGTTGTCCTCTTTCTCTATAGTTAATTGTCACAGCAAGGACTTTGGAAATACAGAAAACGTGAATCGCCAGTTGATGTGAATAGTGACATATGGCAATACTCTTTGCACAAAGAGAGGCCACTCTATTCTGAATTTTGACAGGTTTGCTCCGTGGTTCACAGATCACGTGTCACAGGGAATGGAGACAGAAACTTGAGATGTGCACTGAATCATTCAAAGACTGAGCGTATCAGTCAACATCTGCTGATTTGTACTAGAGATTCCCACTGTAATTCTCATTTCTCAGAGGGGAAACTAACCTGCCGAGAAACTTCTCTGGATATTGGTGCTGGTTCAGAGACCGTGAGAAAACAGCTGAGTCAAAGCAGCTGAAACTGAAGGTGAAATGATTATATTTTGATCTGGTTGTTTCAAGAGAAAAAAAATCAAGGCAATGAATAAATAAAAATGTGATAATTCAAACTTCCAAATAACATTATTTCTATATCTAGTAACATGTACATTAAATGTTCCTCTTAAATTGTATCTCATATTGTGGAATATTGAATTCTAGGATCTTCCATTCCAGAGTGTGTGCATCCACCTTCATACCTGCCCTGGAGTGTGGGCGGGACTCTTACAAACGGTATTTGCTCCATAATTATGTTACTAATCAGGTGGCTTCCAGTTAATAAGGGAGATTTTCCTAGATAGACCTGACCTAATCAGCTGAGCTCTTTCACAGAAATTGTGGTTCCACCTCCCGCTGGCCTTTCAGGTACACCTTCATGAATTCCACACCGTGAGGAAATCAATTCTGCTAACAACCTCGGGAACCTCCAAGAGAATCCCAGCCCCAGCTGTCACCCTTAGCACTGACTACTGGCTTGAGAAGCTGAGCAGAGGCCCAGGTAACCTGGCTCAAACTCCAGAGGGGCAGATACTGGGTTGTAGGAGGCTTGTGCTGTTTAAGTCCCAGGTTTGTAGTGGTTTGTTACACAGAAATAAAAATTAGTAGAGATTACATGTTTAAAATGAGATCTCCAAAATTTATTTATGGGTGTATACTCATATAAATACATGTGTATGTGCATATGCACACAAGTATATATTTGTATATATACTCATATATTATAATGTTCATATATATGGTTCTGGGGATCTAATCCAGGGCCTTGTGCATGTGAGACAAGCCACCATGCAGCTGGACTCCCGACCCTATCCCTCATATTTTAATATATATTCAGGAGAGATGTTTTCCCCTCAGTGAGCAGTGTTTTTTCACTGTCATGTTTCTCAAGAATTAACTGCCCTAAATCTTGTTTCTAATTCTCACATTGTTTTGTCTTTCACAATCTGAATAGCAGCATAAAATTCTTATTATTTTTTCAGACAGATTTCAAATCTTTTACCTCTACTTTCATTTTTTCTATCCTTAGATACCAGCTCTCCTAAAACACCGGGAAAACTAGAAAAGATTCAAGTCTTTCCATTCAATTGATTTCAAGCAAACTTTGCCTTTCTAATTACTGAGGAAAAGTAGAGAAATGACACATTTGAAAATTTATAACTGCATTTTAGTTGGCAGTGTATATAGCTAATTATTTATAAAAATCATTTTCAAATGTCAGCTTATTCTTTAAAAATATTATGGGTGGAGTGGGAATGTAGCTCAGGGTCAAAGCACTTGCTCAGCATAAACAGACCCCCAGCACTTCCCCCTCCAAGAAAGAAAGAATTTGTAGGTAAAATTTGCAATGTTAAATGAAAGATTTCAGGTACAAATTGACAGTGAGTAGAAAAGTATAAACCATGATCTAAGGGCCATATTTCCTATCATATCAGATAACCCAGCAAGAAGCAGTGGCTCCGACATTTCCCACCCAGTAACGGAGAACAAAATGTCTGTAACCTCTGTTTGAAAATTTTATGGTATTAGTGGTTGATCCCATTCAGTGTTTCTTATGAGATACAGATCTATTAATTTAGCATTCAAATGGCTCAAAAGAAAACACTTAATACGAATAATGTAATAATAAACACTAGTTGTCAGACTGAATGTGACAAAGGCTCTACTGGTAATGTAGATACATTATTGCTCTTAATCCTCCCCATAGACTATTATCAGATGAACACAATTATCTTTAACACTTACAATAACAGCGACAAGTAGCACCTTACCCCATCCATCTGATTCAAATAACCACAGCATCGATTACTGTTGACTTGTTTATTGCTGACACTTTTGACGCTCCACCACAGTGTCTAGGCAAAGACTGAACTGGACCACATCAGTCAACAGCAGAACGGGGAGGGAAGAACCCTCAGTTGGAGAAGGTAGGAACAGGCCAGCATCTCTCTGAGTTTTCTTTTTGTATCATAGCAAGTGTTCTTCCAAGCATGCTTCAAGCTGTGGGGTGGGGTGGTGGATACTTACACTCAACGCCGCATTTCTATTTCCTGTGTGCTTTGTGAGCAAACCCAAAAACTGGGCTTTTCTAACATGTGATGTCACAACTGCATGAACGCAAAAAAAAATATGAATCCATATTCTAAAGTAATTTTTAGTTTCTCCAAAAATCTATTAACTTTTTACTTTGATGTTTTACTCAATAGTACATAGTCAAGGGTAAAATGGCCTACATATTTCCACTGAAGATGCCTTATCACCTAAAGAAGAGCTATTTCAGTAACAACACTACTGCGTTGGGTCTAACCCATATTAGCAGCTACTTACTACATTTTGTGTTATATTCTCCAGTGCCACAAATGACTGCTGTGAGACATGATTTTACTAAAGAGACAAAATGAATCATTGCATGCATATAACCTGCTAAATCTGGGTAGCAGTTTTCCAAATAATTTAAATACTCTGCTGAGAGAAAGGAATTAGGGTGTTACTGTGTGATTTTAAGAATCAGAATTAAGATAATACATGAAGTTAGATGGCAACAAGAATAACAAAGCTGTCCATTATGGTAGTCAGTTAAACCGAGTTTTTCAACAACAAGGCTAAGTAAGCACCAGAGAAGTATTAACTTTGAATCTCAACACCTCTGCCCCCCCTTAGTACTTCACATAATGTCTCAGATACAGAAAGCATCAAGTAAATAGTCATTGATTGAATGACTATAAGCAGGAAATTTTAATATGTACAAATATCATTTGCCATTTTTTCACTATAAGCTTTTGTACTATGAAAAGCTTTTGAAATTGAAAAGCTTTTGTACTATAGGAATGCCACAATTCTTTATGGAAAAACAGCACATAAAAGAAATTCATAATACATTGAACAGAAAAGTGGAGTTGATATCTCCTTAGGAAATGGAAACACATATGTCACTGTTTATTTCTGGAAAGGCTATATATGCTTCAGGATATATCTAAGTAATCTTTTTAATAAAAGGAAAGGAGAATTTGGCTTGAAATTCTTTTGAGAAGCCCTGCAAAAGGTTGGTATATGCATTATACACTGGATGAGCTTTCTTTCATATTCTGTATGACTCTAATTTGTCTGTGTCAAACCTGTAATGTGCTACAAGTGGAGAAGAAAATAAAGGGCAGACCTCTTGTGGAAATAGACAAAGCTTTCAGAATCTTTTCAGGATACATTTTATGAAGTATCATAAAAAGTGGATATTTGCTTTGACATTAAAGAGTTAAGGACTATGAACTGCCTCCACCCTGGAGAAAGCACCAGTTGTACTTGTGAAGAGCAATAGCTTAGAAAGATCTTACTTATGCTGTAGGCAACCATTTGCTTCAGTATCTCTAGCTTTCCTGGACTTTCTTCACAGTTTGAAACATCCACACTACTACAGAGTTAAAGCTCTTTGCATAGCTCGCCCGCCCTCTCTTCTCTTGCTTATCTTAGTGAATTTTCTCAGAATAACATGTTTATGGACAAGTAGTCATGTGTACCCAGCTCTTCCTGCAAAGAAGGCCCAAAAGCCACAAGAAAACTTCCCTGCTACCATTTATTTAAGACATTTGGACATGTCTTAACCTTCTTGCTTCATGATTGTGCCTGACCATTCTAAGATCTTGCATCCGGTCAACATTCATAAGAATCTTTTTTCTATGTCAAGAGGCTATCAACGAATTTATTTTGAACTGAGTTTGGTACATGAAATTGTAAACAACAATTATATTGTTGCAGCACATTTAAATGTAACAGTCATGCAATAGGCAACCCACAGTTCCTTTCTTAACAAATATACATAGTTTATTTTTTTTAATTTTTTATTTTTTTTCATAGTTTATACTATATTAATATATACAAAAATATTTTTCTGGATGGTGTTAAAGTTACACTGAGATTATTATACTTACAGCCACACCAAACAAAACAACCTCAGGGTACCTTAATCAACCATTAGACAAGATGGTAAACTAAAATCAGAGGGAATACTTATGAGGATGAAGAGTTCAGAATTTCAAGTGCCATCTGCACACTCCAAGAGAAAATAATCTCAGGTATAATATACATAAAATCAGCATGTTAAAGTCTAACTGTAAGTAAACAGGACAAACATTGACTCAACTAGAGATTTAAAAATCAGATCTATAGGGTTTACCCAATTGTTATTGGACTACATTTTCTAGGGCTGTTGTCTAAGAATATATATTTTTGAAAACCTAACCAACCTGATACACTATTACGCAGATTCAGAACCCAAAGCAAGGAGACACTGCCGTTTGCTGCTCAGAGTCTCCATTCAGCAAAAACCAGCTCCCCCACATGGGTTCCCTCCTTAGTCACAGCTGATACCTGATGATTTGGTCCTGTGACAGAACAAAGACTCATGTGCACGCATCAGTTTGGGATAATTCTGAAGGGATTTCACGCTTCTCTGATTTCCTTAGCGATGTTGTTCCTGGAAGCACTTGCTAGTATATTTTCCATGAATGAATCTCCAAGTTAGGATTAATTTCTGAAAAATCCAACCTATGATAGCATTTCCTTAGCTGTCCTTCACTGCAGACTAGAAAATAGACAGTGACTAATGAGAGAGCAGAATGAGAACTGTTAGGTACGGGAGAAGGTCTGAAATTCCAAGGCACCATAAGGATGTGAGTAAGGTCGGCAAGGAGAAGGTGACAACAGTAGGCAAATCAGTCTCACCAGAGGGTGTTATGGTTTAGATCAGGAATGTCCCTAAAGGACTTCTGTACTCACAGGAGGGGCTTATGGAAGCCAGTTGGGTCCTTGACCCCCTGGGCTCACTGTGGAATCATCTACTGATGACCCCAGCAATTGAATGTGCTACTAGAAGGCATGAACTGGCCAGAAGAGGAGGCGCATGGGTGAGGTTCATCTTCATCCCTGGTTTGTTCCTCCCTCTCTCCTTTCTGGCTGTCATGAGGTAAGGTGCTTTCCTCTCCTGGCCCATGAGGTGGGAAGCTTTCCTCAGTCCTGGCCCTTCCACTGGCCCTTTCTGTTTAAGCCTGATGAGTTAAAATTTCTGAAACTAAGAGCCAAAGTAAAGTTCTCATCCTTTCAATTGTTGGTACCTGCTGTTTTGTCCCAGCAGCAAGAAAATGACTAAGATGGAAGTTGGCACCAAAGAAGTCCAATCATGTGGTTTAGAAAGCTCTGAATTTGGTTTGTGGAAACAGCTTGGAAAATTTCAAACTTGCTCAGTAGAGAAGCCCTGGAATGCTTGAACCTGATCTAGATAGGAGATTCTGCTCATAGCTCAGAAAACCAGAATGCTGATCAAAATGAAAATGGCAAAGAGTAGGCCCAGGGAGTTTCACTTGGGAGCAGCGATTGTATTAGTAACTGACACAAAGACATGTGTTCTAGGTTCTGGTAGACTATTTATTTACATTTTGCTCACATCCTGAGAATTGCAGGAGACAAAGATTAAGGGTAGTGAACTAATTCATCTGCTGGATCAAATTTTAAGTTAGACCAACATTCAGGATGCAGCACGGGGACTGCTTACTGCTCTCAATAAGATTTACACCAAGAAACAGGAGCAAAAAGCCCATTTTAAAAATTTCCAGTTTTTCTATAAAGAAATACCTCCAAAGTTGGAGCTGAGGGAAACTTGGTACTGAAAAGATGATAAGCACTAAATAAAACCAAGTACTTTACACTGAGATAACAGGAAAGATGCCTTCAGGGGATATGAGGAACCAGCAAGGCTCCAACTCAGGGATGCAAATTGAACATCTTTGTTTTGAAAAGATAGCCCCTACAGCACCCTGCTCAAGAAATGAGGCCTACGAAATTATTTTCCTGGGATTGCTTTCATAGTGTTCAGCTATCCAGGTATTCAAGGGCCACTGCATCCATGATTCAAGGGGGTTGTCTGCTGCTAGAGCTGGCAGCATGCCTTGGTGTCAGTCATATGTTGCTAATTTCACAGGGATGCAGAATGCGAACAATCTGAGGTCAGGAGGGCTCAAACCCCACTTCAGAAGGCCTGCGACGTCAGCTAGTATGCCATTGGGTGGACAATATGTGATGAGAGAATGCAGCCTCAGTGCAGTGGAGACCCCAGGAAGTTGTAGGTTCCAGGAGTGTGGAAGGTTAGCTGCTTGAAGCCACAGATGATCAGTATAGCTGCTCTACAAGGGAGGCCATGAGGCTGGTATTAGCAATTCCATAGGAGCTAAACCTCACTAAGTCCTTTGGAATGTAGTTTATCTCACATCTCAGCTCATATCTCACCACAATTTGTACTGGGTGCTGGTCAGATTCACTGGCTGCCTTTTTTTTTTTTTAAATAACAGCACAAAAACATATTAACAAACAGACACAAATTAGCATAAAGAATAGTACAGTTAAAACTGATCTACAGACAAGGTGACATGGACTCAGCACTGGCTGTTGCTTTACCTATTGATACTTTCAAAGTGTATATATATGAACCCAGATACAGACATGCAAAACTGGTCAGACAATTAATCCTCTCAACAACAGAAAAACACAAAAAACAAAAAACCAAAGACAAAAAAAAAAAAAAAACACCAATAGTTGCTGCTTTGTATATTGATATCTTCGAAGTGTGTGCTCAGGATAACACATACAGACTTACAAGATCGATCAAATAACCCGTCATCAATTATTCCTTAGCATTAAGTGATATACTACAATAGAAGAACCATGTTAGCCCTCATGCATATATGTATATTCATATATACATACATACATTTTTGTTTCTTTCTTTTCTCCTTTCCCTCGTCCCATCTATTCTTTGTTTTTGAACAGATTTCCTTCATGTCTCTTAGTTTATATTCCCACCCTCAGGTTCTTACACCAGTGATACAATGCGTTGCCTGCACATGTACCGCTGATTTATTTCACTTATGAGTATGGACTCCAGTTTTGTCCACTTGCCTACAAAGTCCCCAAAACTGTCTTTCTTTATAGCTGAATAATATTCCATTTTATAAAAATGCCACAGTTTTTTAATCCAGTCTTCTGTGGATGGACACTTGGGTTCCTTCCACAACTTAGCTATTACAAATTGTGCTGCTATAAACATGGGTGCACATATATCAGAGTGATATGATGTTTTCAGATCTTCTGGGAAAATACCCAGAAGAGGAATAGCTGGTTTGAATGGAACCTCTAGACCTAGTTTGCTGAGAAATCACCAAACGGCTCTCCACAGTGGTTGCACCAGTCTGCATTCCCACCAGCAGTGTAATAGAGTCCCTATTTCTCCACAGCCTCGCCAGCATTTGTTATTGGATGACTTCTTCATACTGGCCAGTCTTACTGGGGTGAGATGAAATCTTGATGTTGTTTTTATTTGCATTTCTCGAATGACTAAGGATGTGGAACATTTTCTTATATATTTATTTGCCATTTGTATTTATCTGAGAAGTGTGTATTCATCTCAGATGCCCATTTCTGGATTGGGTCTTTGAATTTGGACAGGTACATGTTTTTTAATTCTTTGTATGTTCTAGATAGAAGACCTTTGTCTGAGGGACAGCCAGCTAGGATTTTTTCCCAATTTGTGGGTTTTCTTTTTACTTTGCTGGTGATTTCTTTAGATGTACAAAAAATTTTCAGTAGAATGAGGTCTCAATTATTGACTCTTTGAAGTGTTTCCCTTGCAATTTCATTTTTGTTCATGAACTCTCTGCCTACTCCTATGTCTTCAAGATTTTTACCTACTTTCTCTTCCAATAGATTTAGAGTTTCTGTTTTAATATTGAGGTCTGTGATCCATTTTGACCTGAGTTTGGTGCATGGTGATAGACTGGGGTCTATTTTCAGTTTTCGGCAAGAGGCAAGCCAGTTTTTCCAGCACCATTT